>JAHWFP010130174.1:104942-205139 GCA_023313725.1 Lithobius niger
ATTGATTCACATTTCTATAATTTTTGGAAAGTTTCAACCTTGGATTGTTTCAACTGCCTACTCGAAATTCTACTACTAGCTTACTACTTAAATTTTCAAGCCAGCATTACGCCGAAATACAGAAAATTTATTTATTTATGTTCTCACTTTGTTGAGAAATGGCTTTACTGCAGCCCGAGAAGGCTCTCACCACAGGAGGCCTTTCATGTAGTTCGGGGCCTCCTGTAGTGCAAAAGAACGCGCACAAATAGTCACAAATTTACACACAATGTATATAGTGAGTGATACCTCCCTTACATAGCAAAATAATAAATATTCTTAAAAATTTTTGAGAAAGGGGAGTTGGGGAACCCCACTTTCTCTTCCCCTGGGAGCTGATTTACATTTTCAACATCCGCCTTACACTACAGCAGTGTTTCTCAAACTTTTTTTTTCTTTTACCGCGACCCCATTTTTCAAAATTTGACTACTGGAGACGAGTTGTGACCCATACACAATCCCCAAACTTAACGGTCAAATCTTTAACTTAAACCCTTTTCGATCTCTAAAATTTAAAATGCTCGTAAACTTAAGGACCCCACAGTTTTATATTTTCCAAGGTGGACAAAAGCACCTCCGATAATTGCGCAGTGATTACCAAATGCGCAGTGATTATAATTGCACAGTGCTTATAATTCCAGTGCATACTGTAAATGCACAGTGCATATAATTGCACACTTGATTAACAAAGTGATTGCTTTTTGAAAAAAGCAACTTCGTACTAGACTCTCAAAAGAACTTGAATAATTTACGGCATCTGGTCTGCAGACAGTTTCGATTGTTAATAAGTTCATTTTAAACACATTTTACCAATTTTGCTTGTGTATTGTGCTCACAAAAGTAGCCTGGTTTAATAAACTTTCAGCAATTACTGCGCCTATGTGTGGCTGCATTTTAATTTTTGGACGATTTACGTTTAGAAATCCACTCCAATGCAACGAACCATTGCATCCGCATCACGAAATTACCACTGCATCAATTAACACCAGATTATGTACTACATTGATAGCGTTGTACCTAAATGTGGTTTTAACAAAGAAAATTTAAAATCAGACATGTTGTTGAGGAATAATGAAGGTGACAAAATCGGACAAAATACACAGGTGGCGTAAGCTGGTCAACTATTTGCTCACCACTAGTTTCCAAAGCGCGACAATCTTCCGCATCATTAGTAAATATCAAAGATGGATGTAATCCGCGCTCAAATTCTGGCAACATTAATTCTCAACTGGACTCCAAATTTGATGCTTTCCAACAAAAATTCTTCAAATTTTAGGGTGGTTTGTTTGCTGAAAAATCAAACGGCGCAACCGCCGTCAGCGCCCTTTAGGAACGGGCTATGAAAGCAAATGGACAAAGAAACAAGATGCGATGATGCCACGATGCCGTCTCCAATGCAACACGGATGATTTGCAATCACTCTGCTCCATTTTTCCACCAGTCTAACTGATGACGCCCAAGTTTTACGATGCAGCCCTGCAATTTGTTAAACAATGTTTTTCTTGGCCCAGCATAGCCCCTTTCATGCCCGGCCTAGCCGAATGGCCACAGCGACAAGATGAAGCAACAAATAAGTCCCCAGGCGTGCTACGAGCTTTGTGAGGGTGCCTCGCGGCGCCCAAGGAAAGCGAGCAGCAGTCAGTGGTCAGCATCCTTGTCTTCAAACCAAGTGAACACCGTTTCGAATCCCGCGACTGACTTATTTATCAAAAATTCTGGACTGTAATATGGAGCAGCCGTCTCAAGTTTACCTGCCAAGGCCAGCAGCTTGTTTATTACCCTTCTTTATTTCCCAGTCTTTCTGGAAAATAAGAGAATTTCCTGAGTTTTTCCACAATTTTAAACTTATTTCAAATTCCCTCAGGGTTCGTAGAGCACAACAGTTTTTTTTTTTAAATATTTTCCAATATATTTTTATTACAGTTTTCCAGTAGGTTTCCAGTATCTATTTTGAAACGATCTTCCAGTCGAATAATAACACAAATGTCCGGATATTTCCCGTGAGTGCAGTGATCAGCACGTGTCGATATGGAAGTAGGCCTATCACAGTTCTATTTAGGACGACGCAGCAGAGAGGAATGGCGGGCGGGTTAGAAATCACGCGAAAACAAAAATTTGGGAGCTAGCGCTACCCTAATTAAATAAATAAATGAAGCAACACTCTTTTTAAAAATCAATTGCGACAAATTTGTTTTAATTGAAGGATAAAATCGTCAGTGTTGCATGTGTTTAAAAATTCCAGTATTTTTCAGTGCAGAATTTTTTCCAAGTATTTCCAATATCTGCACGAACCCTGTCCCTAAGTTTTACAGGTTTTCCAAAATCTCCAGGTTTCTGGGAATCCTGGTAATGAAACCGCAGCTCCACGGGTAAAAAAAACTTTCAAGAAAATACCGAAAAAAATAGATTTTTCCAACGATTTTTTCGCACCCTCAGCTCGTTTTTTTTTTTTTACCCCACCGAGTTGAAAAGGACGTTCAATTCGACTAGTTCCCTCTTTTCTAAAGTGTATCTATCTATCTACGTCTTGGCTCGAGCTTGATAGACCGCCCGTGCCGAACATGTGTTTGACGCATGTGTGACGTAGCCGGTATATTCGTAAAAAACAGCTCGCCTACACATCACATCGCCCTTAAGAGACAGGACAGATGCCAAACATCTTATCATTTAAAACTAAACACTGGCAATGGAGGCTGAGCCAAAACAACCATCCATCAGCTTCCCTTCTCTCCACTTACTCAACCATGACATAACTCCAACTTTAAATGGCCGCCATTCAGCTAGGGGAACAAATCAACGTTTCAGGCGAAACGTGTCCGTCGCAAATATTGCGTCGATCAATGCATCTGTTTGTCGTCTCATAATTATTTATGGTTTAAATTTATTACAGCGATTTTAAAAGACTTCATTCAATATTTTCATAACGTAAACCAGACCCGAGAAATTTTCAGGTTGGGTTTCGGTTGAAATTTTACGCTTTTTTGCTATTGGGAAGTAGCAGTTATCTAACAAATTAATGGCGGTTTTTTTAAGATATGCGCGGCTGGGTGAGAAATGAATGGTCATTCACTAGCAGTTTTTATAAATTTCCACAAAAAAAATGAAAGCTTATAAGTTGCAACTAGCGGATATTTACGGCGAATGGTGAATTGCAGAGTACCCAAGCCAACATCAATCGCATCTTATCAAAGGATTGAAGATGCAGTGTACCTAAATGCAGTAAACTCTCGATGTAACGAACCTCCGTATAACGAACTTTCCCCTTTAAAGAACACTTTTTAACAACTTGGTTGTCTACCTTCTGTTTGTATGCTGAAAAGACCTCTACATATACATAAAGAACCTATAACGAACAACTCTATAAAAAACACATTTTCAGTGCAGTAAAGGTCTTTTCAAATTCTAAAAACCAACCTTATAAGAAACTAATATACGAAAACCATTGTGTCGACCAAGAAATCAATGAATTTATCAGACGACGGAAAAGGAAAAAGGAACACAGCCCAAAATTGAAACTTTTTTCACCGAACAATGTATAAGCTACAGTTTATTATGCACATTGTCCTCGTAGTACAATCAGAGAGCAGCTGTAGTCTGATTTTATTTGTCAGGTTTTTACACTCTGCGTAAGGAACATTTCAATCACCTCGCTAACAGTTTGCTGTAAAGGAACCTTCCGTATTAAGAACTCTTTGTATAAAGAACTATTTTTTGGCTCTCTACGCAAGAGGGAGGGGAGAAAAGAACAACGATGACGCCGCAAATGTTGTAGCGAAAGAAAAATTAACTATAGTCCGGATCCTGGCCTCGATGTCAGGATCCAGCACGGAAGTAGCATGGAAAGAAGGTTGTCGGGTTTTCTCTTTGTGAAACCGAGGTTCTGCCTGGCGGTGTAGAGTCGGGGCCTATAGACACGAAACACGGTGTTCGGTGTTCGAAAGACGGGGTCGGGGGTCGAGGTCTCAAGTTGTGAGTTCGACCAGGACTTGAAAGCCAGGACCGGGCCAGGGCCAGGGCCCAGTGTGGTCAGGCCCAGGCCGAACCTAGGCTTTTCCCCAGTGTGGAAGGGGTTTTACTTATACACTGGAGTAGATATGAAAAAGACCAACATTCCCAAACGTATGTTATGGCGCGAACAAGCCGGATGAGGTAATACAGTGGAAGAATTCCGTGTGTGTCTGTATGCGGCTGACTCTAGGTTTTGTAAAGAAACAAGTATCAAGTCAGTAATAAAAATAGGTTAGACATCAGTCTACGGTTAAAAAAGAAACCCTTTTTTGTGACGTTTCGTGTCTGCATATACCCGTTTTCAAGCAAGAACAAATAATTAGCACAAGGCTAACATCGAAACATAAATGCACTTTGGGTGTAACCCACCACAACAACAATCGCACTTTGTGTAAAATTCAATGTTACAAAGCTTAAGTTCTTAAAAAGAACATAAATCGGGTTAAAATCAGATACTAGGAGACTTGACCTTCCTCTGTGCAGATTGTAGAGAGGAGGCAATGAGTTGGGCAAGGTTCCACTTTATAATTATACTGTAGAGTGCCCAAGTAGGAAATTTAACCACCTAAAATATACACCTAATTTTTACACCTAATTTATGCAAGACTGGAATCTATTCAGAAAATTGTTTATTTTCTGGCATTACGTGATTGTAGACAGGCGGGCGTTGTGTCAAGATGCAAGCTTTCCAAGTTAATCCAGGCAGGCAGATAAGCGCGCGTGCGTCAGTGCTCGTGTGCGTATGCATATGCGTGTTGTTGACCATGTGTACCTTCATCGCGTAAACGAAGCAGCCCTAAACAATCAAAATGAAACCAGAAACATTAATCGTGTTAATCCCAACAACATTAAGCAATAGCAAAATTAATAAAGTATCGCAACGAATCACAACAAACCGCAGTACCACTTCAAAGACATGTCACCCTGAATTTACGAGCACCTGAACAATGACGCTGGTCCTTCGGAAGTGCTTATCGGAAGGGGGGGGGGGGGGGGGGATGGACGCGTCCCTTTAAATAGTAAACAACAATTAGTCTCAAGTTAACGGCGCAAGAAAAAGATTTATAATCCCTTTCAGATGTAGGCCAAGGTTGAAAATGACGGGGAGGGAGGGAATGTTCAAAGGTAGTGCGTATCATGCACTTTATTGATTACAATTTACATTTTCGTGCATGACTGCTCGTCGACGGACTCCATTAGAGAGAGAGAACCCCAAACCAAAACTTAGAAGAGAATGTGTTGGCTTGTTGCCAACGTAAACGTCACGGATAAACCCTCGAGGAAGTTTTCTTTTAGTTAGGGGATGTCGATAGGATATTTTGAGGTAAGATGCCAATTTCCCACCCACTCCCCCCGGAATATCGCAATCCCCACAACGAGCTGAAACGATTGGTAGGTAAGAAGGAGGTGGTGGTGGTGGTGGGTGTAGGGGGGAAGGGGGGCGAGCTCTTCACCTTCCAATTATCCCAAGTTATGCAAGTTAGTTGAGTTTTTATTTTTGTACACCAGATAGAGTAGAGCTGCCAAAACATTTTGTCAATACCGATCTCGCTGATCTCTGAATAAGATGTGTTGCCGATATTTACAACTTGAACTTTAACTTTATTTGATACTTCCAAATCGCCCTTAACGGGCATTACATGGAATGTCAAATGAGAATAACGATTGCCCAACTACAAAACATAGGATTTAGAAATATTATACAATGTTAGTATAATAGAAGCATGCTCGAGCTATGCTTTTTTAAAATGAAGAAACCGCACGTGTCTCGTATAATTCCGAATTTATCAAACGTTCTTCAATTTTTTTTCAAACACAATTTCAGTTTTGAAAAGCGATTTAGCCCGTCGAGCTTGACCAGTGCTTCCACTTCTCACTAATTACAGAATTTCTCCCAGTAAAGACAAAATATCCCCCTTTTTTTCCCTGTGCAAAAAAAAGTCCCTCTTTTTCTTCTCTTATTTAATTCCTTTTTATTATGCCAATAATTTTTAACACTTCTTGACTTTAAAAAAATTATGGCACCTTCTGATGGCATAGGAACGCCACCTATTGGCGCAAATTGAAAATAAAATTCAAACGACTGCCTATCTTACTGGAACTAGACCTCCTACCGTTCCTGCTAGAAGTGAAACATATGGATGGACCGGTAAAAATTCCTACTGCCACAGTTTTCGTGATTTTAGCCTTAATAAGCCAGCAACAGTCGAGTAATAAACACTAACCAAATTGAAAATTGGGGTTGTGTAAGATGGAGTTGGGTTAGGGTTTAAGATGTTATTTCGTCTTTGTTGGGAGTAGAAGATTGTGGGCTTACGAAAGTTTCGAGAAAGTTGGCCTGGAAGGAGAGAAAATCGTGAGTCACTAGAGAAAAGGGCAATTTGCGAATGAAACACAACATTTTCCCCATTTCTTCCCTTTTTCCCTGTTTAATGGTTTTTTTTCCCTTTGAAGAGCATTTTCCCCTAAAAAGGGAAAAATCCATTTAAGTGGCATATACCGCTATCGGTGAGTATTTTTGTTGCCAGTTCAAGTCAGTGCCGATAATGTTGACTGGTACTATAGATTGAAAAGTTAACCAGATTTTGCAGCGTACCATTTCCAAGCCTACGTGGGGACTTGGTGGTATACCGCCAAGGCCCCACGTAGGCTTGGAAATGGTAGGCTACTAATGCTTCTCATATTGCTTTGCCGCAGTGCTCCTTCGCACGTAAAGCATTAGCAGTAAATGTATGACAATAATTGAATTCATACCACAAATGCCGATACATCTTGATATCATTACTTCATTTATTGATATTTGTAATTCATTTACTGATATCAATAATTCGTTTACTGATAACAGTAAATGGACAAGTTTGAGATAGCTGTAAATGTGCTATTGATAGCAAGAAACGAATTGCGGATATCATCAACTAGAAATTAGATATTACGAAATAAATTAGTGATTTCACTAATTACGGAATAAAAGTATAAACGGCTTGCCATAAATACGTAACGGTCGCGGTGCTATTATGTATGTTATCTGGATAGGGCGGACGTTGATGTTGTCTTTGTACCTTGGTGGGCGATGCACTAGCGTGTGTCTTATGCCAACTTGATGAGTCTTTGTGGCGTTTTTTAACGTCAGAGGGAATTCGAATAAAAAAAATACGGGGCTTCAAATCTAAACATTCGAGATTTTGATACGTGGAGATTTTGAGCTATATTGTACGTATTTAACCTTTTTCGATTTGGGGGCCGTCTATATATTACGTCACCCTTTTTTGGTGTATTTTAAACACGCCCCCCCCCCCAACCTTTGTCATAAATGTCACAACATTTAATGCACCGCCCTAATAATTACGGCACACTTCTGCAATCTCTTCCCCACCCACCATGTAACATTTCAAAGTACTTTACATTTGCTTTTACTTATTGTATTAAAGATTATTGTATTTTTTCAAATGTCTGTAGAGTCCATGGGTTTAAGTCTTGGAGTTGTCCAGCATGTATAAATGGAATTGAATCTGAACTGTTGTTCGCATCAAGGCCAAAACGTGATACAAAAAAGGTGACGTCACGTTTTGGAAACTTCCCTCACCCCCAATCCCTGTGTCACAATTTTCAACCCCCCCCACCGCCAGATGTGACGTAATATATGTATGGACGGCCCCTTATATCGTACCCAGTCTCATGCAGTAACTTGGTTGGTTAAGCAACTGCTGCTTCAGATTTAAATAAATAATAATAAAAAAAAGAATAAAAAAATATAACGGCAGTGCCATCTATTCGGGCGTACCTTGAATTTGAACTTGAGAGGACCGGTTTTTGGCGCACTCACCGACCGACGCAAGGTTGAATGACTTTGAACTTGAAACCAAAGACCTTGTAAAATACTTACACATAATACTTTCGGTGCTTGAAACCAGCAGCGAAAAGTGATGCTCATTTGTTGAAACTGAATTTTGTTGACACAAAAGATGACACCTGTTCTTGAATTCATTAAGTATAGTAATACCGTATCACAATTGAATTTTTTCAAAGCATCTCTAACAGTCAAACTTAAATGCCGGTACCGTGCTCTAGTTTAAACTCAAAGGGGGGAAGGGGGTACAATGTCTACTGTTAACCCTTGAATGCATGAATTATTTTCTGATACTTTTTTTTTAAGGACCATATGATAGTTGGGTCAGTCGGGGGATTCGAACCACCGTTAGCAGGGTTTGGAGACGAGGACGCTGACCACTAGGCTGTTGCTGCTCGCTTTGCTCGGGGTCCCCGGGGACCCCTCACAAAGCTTGCAGTGCGAGTTGGGACTTAGTTTTTTCCCGTTTAGTCAGCTGTTACCTGCAGGTAACCGTACGCAACATGGGGTTAAAGGTGCTCTCCTCCATGTTGGCTTTATTTTTTTGTGAAAACAGTTTTTGCAACATAAGGTCGCGTATATGTAATGTTGCAAACGATTTAAATTTTCTGATTTTTTTTTTTTTACCTATAGTATGACATGGTTTTGCCACATGTATATTTACCACGTAAAGGTTTTGCCACATGTATTGATTTTCTGTATGGCTCAGTTTTGCAATATTACGCCAGACGCGTGTAAATGTTGTCTTCATTTTCCTACTTTTCCCCTTGTGAGAAACAGTTCGGCTACATTCATTCTAACCAATATAAATGTTGCAAAAGCTATTTCGAACAGGATGCTCGAATATAATAAGAAGGTATGTAATGTCCTTTTAAATAACCGTATGTAAAAGTTTCAAAATCTACTTTTGCCAGGGATACGAGAAACCAGTAAGTATTATGGTATATAGCATGTGAGCAGTTATTGGCTTACCAAGTGCACAATTTTTCAATTGGAATATTATTTTCCATATTTAACAGGCAAATACAGTGTTCCATTAGTTCACGATTCCCCTCTCCCCCATAATACGCCTTTTTTGTTTTAACGTAGGTTACAGGGATGAAAGGCTAGCTTTGTTCGGGTAGAAAAAGCAAAAGAGAGCCGACAGTTAGGGCCTCTCAACCAAGACCATAAGAGATCAAATCTCGCAGCAGATGTTTATAAAGACGCTGCTTTGCGTACATCCTTGGTGTCAAAGGATTAACAAGAAACAGAGCATCTGACTGTGGAGATATCGTTTTAATAAGTTTTCACCTCATTTGTTCTATTATTTCTAGCAACATTATGTTATTATTATTGTTATTATTATTATAATTACTTTGATGATAAATATAAGGTAAAATTGTGTAAATCGGGTGAAACAAGATCTATAAAAAATAGTTATACATTACCTGCTTGGAAAAATAATTATGGTAAGAGAAGACGAGAGAATTTTATACCAAATATATCTAATGAAATTCAAAAAGATTTACTAAATTGCTTAAATAAAGAATTGTTTAAGAAGAGCGTAATGGAACGCACCTTTCTTAATGAAAAATTAAAAGTATAAATTTAAGAATATAAAATTAAACGGGAAAAAAATATATATATTTATAATGCCATGAAAAGAAATGGTGTAAATTGTTTATTAAAATATTGAATTGGGATAATGTAAAAACATATCTTAACCCATAAAACGGTAGTTGCCACCTTTTTGCCGGCGCTCTACAAAAGATGCTTTAACAATGCTAAAAACAGCAATACCTTTTCTCTAAGAAAGATCCACCAAAAACCAAAACGGGTAGAAAAAACCCGCCAAGTTTCCAAAAAACAATCGGCCTTTGAAGGTAGTGATATCATTCAACCAAGGAAAGGTCGCCAAGGTCATTCCTATTAGCCAAGTTAATCATGGCACCGACTAATAGTTCGAAAGTTAAATGAAAACTTGAAGATTGCTACTCGCTATAGCAATCTTCAAGTTTTCATTTAATGTTCAAAGTATTATTGGGTGCGATTAACTAGGCTAATAGGAATGACCTTGGCGGCCTTTTCTTGGTTGAATGATATCACTACCTTCAAAGGCCGATCGTTTTTGGAAACTTGGCGAGTTTTTCTACCAGTTTTGGGTGGATATCACAACTTTCATAGGACTGTGAACGTACATAAGGTCACACCGCCTTTTCTTCATCTGTACCTTTTTTACAGGAATTTTATTTCTATAAATTCACATTTATAATTTTCAAATTTAACACTGCCAATTAGCCGTTAGATTAGCCAAATTGCCACGGCTTATTTTATTGTATGACCACTCTTCACATACTTAAATTGCTTCAATCCCATTTTTGCACACACTGGCTAACAATCGCTGATTTCGTTCGCTTTGCTCACTCAATCAGCACATCCCCTTCAGTTGTTTTGTTTATCCCTGCACCTTTCTCTAATTTTTCCAGATTTCGTTGACATTTAGTCATGCAGAAAACCCCAAAGGTCGCTGTTACTAAACCGGCAGAACGCGAAGCATTTTATTTTTGGGTTAACAACAAAAACCCCGTTAGCTCGTGGATGCTCGTATTGTTGCGTAACCATCATCTAACGTGCATCCTTTTATTTTTACGCAATCCGCGGTAACGTTAATGTTTCCTTATTTTGTCCTTCGTTACAGTTCGGCCAGGCTTTTACAATAAATCTAAAGACCAGTGTTGATTATTCAAGACATTGTTGCTTGAAATCTTCGGTTGCAAGTTGGAAAAGAGACGAAATTTAAATTCTCTGGTGGCGAATTTCAAAACCCTCCCACGCATTTGTCCTGATCCCTATACAACTCTCAAACTAACAAAAGGACCATGCTCAGATCACCATGCATCCGTGTGCCAAAATTCAGCTACGTAGGCCTTCTCAATTTTGTGCTAGCCATGAGCAAAGAGTCTATGGGATTTACATGGGAAAAATCTATTATAGCTAGCTACTAGCAGCTAGCTAGCTAGACAGTAACATAAAAACAACGTTATTGACGCATCTTTTTTTCTATGATTGGTGCACACTCATCCTTTAAATTTTAGGTTTTCTTAATATCTGACCCTTCCCCTTACATTTTCCACAATTTGAAACATTTCTGTCGCATTGGGATTTATCATCAACATGGCAAAATATGCTTTCAGTTGCTTACAGTTAACAGACACGTCTGCTAGTGAGACGCCTTTTAATCGTTAACAATCAATTTTTTAACATTCGGATGTCTACAATTGGATGATCTGCTAGCGTGTGTCTAGATCAAGAAAAAGTTATAGTGATAGTGACATTTTATTGAGCTTATTGGACTACACCATTCGCTCACTGAACTACGTGCTAACTAACCTACTTAACCTAACCAAATGCACAACAAGAGGCCAAGCTTCCCGGCTTCCACCGCACACACAGTCAGAATGCTTCGGGAGCAGGAAGAAGAGGACAGACAAGAAGACACCTGCCAGTCAGACGTCAAAACGCTGAGTCGCCCTGCAGAAGTTAACCACCCTACGCACCGTGACCAACACCCTCCCCCCCCCCCCGCCCGGGACGAACGTGGTGGGACCCCCAAAGCCGCGAGCAGGGGGACCCCCCCAGGAAAACAAATCGCCTTGCAACACCCACCGGGAGCATTCCAAGAGAAAGTGCCTAATAACGGTCTCATCACCCTGTTCAAACGAGAGCCGACCTAGCCCAGCCCAGCCAAGCCGAAACATTTGGGCCCGCAGTTGAATGTGCCCAGTGCGAAGCCTAGACATCAGAATTTATCGAAGGAAACAATGCTGAAGCAATGGACTATACAATAATGCTGCAAACAACGTCTTTGCAAACATGCACATGCATCGAAACCGTGGACAAAACCAGTAAATTCAAGATGCCGCCACGCTAATGAAGTAACGTAATCGGGCTTGAGTGAAAAGGAAAAAAAAATGGGTATGTCGGAGGAAACAATGCTGCATCGCTTACTATAACTGCTATCGATGAAATAGTCAAAAAAAGGCACAAGAAAATGCAAGGATTCAGTAAAAAAATGAAAGAAGTAGGGAGGAACGATGAGGGGGGGGGGGGGAATACGCGGAGGGAGAGGTCAACTACAGATTCAAACCTACTACAGGCTTCAAAATATACAAAAATGCGCCGTCAGATTCAGTGCCGAAAAAAATATAAAAAAAAGACAAGGCCACAGGACTTAAAGACGCCGTCTGCTTCCGAGTTATGGAAATGAATGAAGGATGGTGAAATGACCCAAAGGATACATGGATTGAGTGAGCGAAGCCACCATAGCACGAACCTATCTTCAAGAACCTGCATTATTTAAATTGCACATTTCAATATTATGGGGCAGATGTACTACTATAGATTCGCCCGTCTTCATGACGAGCTTTGCAACTAGTGTATAATTTAAGAAAAAAAGGAGTGATATCATATCAAAAACCAAAACTGGTAAAAGGGGCCGCCAAGTTGCGAATGGTTCAGCCTTTCAAAGGAGTGATATCAACACACCAAAACATTCGCCAACTTAATCGCACTGCTTAATAGTTCGAAGGTTAAATGAAAACTAGAATATTTCTACTTACGGTAGCAATGGTCAAGTTTTCATTTAACGTCCAAAGTATTATTCGGTGCGATTAAGTTGGCGAATGTTTTGGTGTGTTGATATCACTCCTTTGAAGGGCCGAACCATTCGGAACTTGGCGGCCCCTTTTACCAGTTTTGGTTTTTGAAATGATATCACTCCTTTTTTTTTTTAAATTGTGTATTAGACTGAACTCCACTACCGTGCAGATGTGTAATAAAGTGCCATGTCAACAAGAAATTGGTTTTCAACACTTTGCTACTACCTTTTGCCTAGAGGCCAAACTATTCTCAACTTAGTCACCTCTTTATAGGTTTTTTGGATTGGTTTTAATTTTGTTGTAATTTGTTTTATTTCGTTACTTTTGGTGTGTTGATATCACTCCTTTGAAGGGCCGAACCACTCCTAACTTGGTGGCCTCTTTACCAGTTTTTGGCTTTGTTTATTTTGCTTTGTTTTTAGAGTTGGTTTATTTTTCGTGAATTGGACGTGAATACAATTTCTTTGGCAACGTTGTTTAGATTTATCGTGCTACACTAGTGTGTGTCTAGGCACGCACGTCAACATACATGTTGTCATTGTCCGAACTTTGGTCGTCCAATGAGAGACGATACCGACAATACTAACAATGGTTATAACAATATTTTGGTACTTACGCGCCATCCCCGTTACACCCCTAGGCTCCAAACTATAAAAGATACGCAGGTTCGTATCGTACTATAGCCATTCGTCCATTTCCTAGCTGGAAGACTTCCGTCTTCCCGTTATCTCAGTATCAATGAATAATCACCCTATGGAAATCAACAAGGGGATAAGCGGACTAGAATTAACTAGCTAGCTGTTTCACATTTTCAACGTTATTGAGGATCAGATTTTGCACTGAAAGCAGCTTAGATGGCATTCCCACACGAGTTAATTTTTGTTAGGTGGGTCGCCGTTGCTCTTGATTTCAACACAATTTAAGCTTATGTACCGCATTATTATTTTTATCCAAGTACCTGAAATGTGCCCAACTCTTCTTCAGCATATTAGTCACTGACGCTATGGCGTCACGCTACAATGGTTTATAACCTCGACAATTGAATTGATGTGATGTTTGTTGCCTAACTTGGCGGAACACACTAGCGTGTATCTAGATATGTTACTGATTTGCAACCTTCACATGAGTAGTTGATGAGTGGTGATGAAATAAATGTTTGTTGAGAATTATTGCTATCAAACTCACAAGAACTGTATTATTACAGTATCGAGGGTTGTATTTTTGTAACTGTTTGAAAAATAAAATTATTATAATATCATTATTATTACTAGCAGGACCCGTGCATGCTGCACGGTATATTGAGTCTCCCGGTCTTAGCCTTCCCTGGTGTCTGGCTTCTTAGAAAGTAAATCACGTATGCAATATTTCATTCATTAGTAGACTGATCCTTCAATTTTACTCGCCCCTCCATTTTCCCTACTTTCTCCCCCCCCCTCGCCCCCCCCCCCTACTGCAAGTTAATCTCCATGATTGTCTCCCGGTCATAGCCTGTCCCGGTGTTTGGTCTTAAGAAAGTCAGTCGCGTTTGGAATATTTCATTAGTCCAGGTGTTTGGTCTTCCCTCCCTTGCCATACCCTCCCATAGGGACAACGTTAACGGGACATTTCCACCGAGATTTTGGCGCAGGCCCAGTAAAGACGCATACTTGTGTTTTATTGAAGTAATTTTTTCTTAGGAAAGTAAATCGCGTATGCAATATTTAATTCATTAGTAGACTGACCCATCAATTTTACTCGTTCCTCCTCTTTCCCTCGGTCTCTTCCCCTCCTTTTATGCTCTCTTCCCCCTCCCCCTTGGCCCCCTACTGCAAATTAGTCTCCGTGATTGTACCCCGGAAATAGCCTCTCCCGGTGTTTGGTCTTCTTAAGAAAGTCAGTCGCGTTTGGAATATTTCATTAGTACACCCAGACCCAGAAAAGACGCATACTTGTGTTTTACTGAATGCTAAAAAACAGTTTCATTGAAAAAGTCAGCATTCAGTACGCAAGTTACCCCCTGCTGCAAGGTAATCTCCATGATTGTTTCCATCAACTTAGAACAATTCACGTCGGCACACAACGCACCATCAAATTGTTGCAACTAATTTTCCTTCAATTGCTCACGCATGCAAAGATTGTTGCCGCCCACTTTAATACAATTCAACTTCACTGTCCAAGTCTCAATCTACGAAAGAGATGCACATTTCTATCATATCAGCCTGCCAAAAGTAACAACTTATCGTCGTTTTGTTTAAATTGTCCGCCTTAGCTGAAACACGGATTCGTTTTTTTAGCCTAACTACGAAAGTCCAATAGTCAAAACCTATAGCCCGCCCACAATGCCACAATCACGAGACCAGGCATTGTTTGCAAGGTAGCAATCATTTGCGACATTCATCGCAATTGTACTCAACTTTAAAGCGATTGTTGCACGTGTTTTTACAGTAACTGATTTTCACCTTCGCCTTACTTTTGCCGGAATGAGTATTATATCAAAAACTAATTAATTCTAGTTTTCATTCTTTCAAACTTATTATATTATAACCATCACGGAACAATCGCGTAACAAATACCACTCTATTCCAAATAAAGGTACATTCCTGCCAGTTGGCTTACCTGTACGGTATGGTTCAGTTTTGCAACATTACTGCAGACGTGTGGAAATGTTGCAAAGGCATTCATTTTCCTATTTTTGTCCTCGTGAAAAACTGTTTTGCTACATTCACTACGTATATGTAAATGTTACAAACGCCATTTTCGCGCAGATGCTCGAATATAGTGACAAGGTATGTCTTTTTTTAATCTTACTCAAACATAACCCATACATTCAGGCTAAACTAATTACGTGATACATTATCGTAAGCAGAAGTTTGATACGAAACACATACTAGTCACTTGTGATTTTTCTACTGTTAACATGGCTGCAAAGTTAGTTTTCATTTACAATTCCAAAAATGCCTCAATTAGAACTAGAAGAAGCCCGTTCTCCGGACGTTTTTTTTTCCTAAACGTGTGTTGTTAATACGGATAAAGTTGGGTGAATAGCATAAGATAGAAAATGTTCTCAGATTTTTCGGAAAACTGTACTCTTGAGCAAGGTCGTATCCCAGGACAAATAGTGGAGGAGGAGGGGAGGTGTGAGGCTGAGATTTGGGGCTAAATTAAAATTTTTTCCCGAAAAATCTAAGTTCAGCTCCAAATCTCAGCCTTACACCTCCCCTCCTCCTCCACTATTTGTCCTGGGATACGACCTTGCTCAAGAGTACAGTTGAACAGATCTGTTGTAGCATTGGCTCGCTCGACACAAATCTCAAAACTAAAAGTGGCGTGTAGCAAAAGGTCGTGCTGTCACCACGGATGTTCTGTTCTTTGGAATTTGTCACCTGAGAAATGAGTTTGCCCGGGAAAGAGCACGATACAGCAGCTATTCTGGGTCACAGGTTTCATGCAACTCTCAGAGCGAGAGAGTGGAGGAGAGGGGAGGGGATATTCCATTAAAGTGAGAATGAAGTAATGTGTATTCTTTGACATTTTGTCAAATAGGGTCTCCCGTCAAGTTCGTCGATTTATTTTTGAAATTTATTACTTGTGGAGCTTTAAAGGGGCTTCCATTAGGGGTGGCACGATAATTCGATAATATCGCGATAAAAAAATTTCGTCGATTATCGTGTCGCACTTTTTCTGATTTATCGAATTATCGTGCTAACCCCTATGCTTAAATTATCATATCTCGGAAACCGTAATAGCTAGAAACGAGCGGTTTATAGCATTGCGTGTGGAATTACAAGGGCTTACCAACCAAGTGTACAATACTGTTGCTAGACACTTTAGCTGAAGGGAGAGTTAGTTTAATGCCAATAACATGTAAGCATTAAGTGTCAACACAGCTGCTGAATTGTTTCTAAATGGTGAGGAAGTAATGAACAATGGCAAGTGCATTTTCATGTCTACTAGCCAAATTGCGAGTGCCACACAATTCACATTCGTGATGGTTCCAATGTAGGCTTCTGCCAAGATTTTTTTAAAATTAATAACATTAAAATGGTTATTCCAGCCTCAAATTATGTTTTATCGAGATATTATCGATTATCGCGATAATTTTAAAGTTTTATCGGGATAAAAAATTTTGATATCGTTCCATCCCTAGCTTCCATTCTACTATACATGTACTGTTGACGAAAATTACACTCACAAACTCTGTTGTTGTTGTTATGTAGCGAGAACGAACCTAAACTAGGTTATACGCCCAACGACGATGGGAGAGACAATTCAGTTGGAAAAATCCATGCAAAAAATCGAATTTGAATTTATTTTGCAAAAGCCCTGACCTACAGACATGCCGAAGACCCAAACAGAAACAATAGCCAATTGCAACAACAAGGTGGGGGGGGGGGGTGTAGTATGTGACTTGAATACTATAATTCGCTAAGGCGGGGTGAGGGTGAAAACAAGGATTGGCCATCATTGTGATAGCCCATCCAAAGACAAAAATTAATGAGATAGGGCGAGCAGGTTTATTCTTTTCACGGTAGCAATGAAAATGGGCGAGCAGTAGGCAGTGTGAACGGTAATGTGTATAGTGTAGGAACGTCAGCAACAATCGAAATATTACGATATTACTGTTGACGGAAAACTGTTAACCAACTCTGGGCCCCCAACAGAAATAACAGCCAATGAGACCATAAGCGAAGCAGTGTGACTACATGGTACACATGCCGAGAACTGCCGGCTAGGGTAGCGTGAGAGGCTACCATGCTCCTTCAGCGGCCTATGGGAACTATTCTAGCCAATGCTGGAGAATCTTTCGGCCTCTACGATGATCGGAGGTTTCCCGGTTCAAATCCCCGGGTAGGCTCCTCCCTTTACCAGATATTTCTTCTTCTCAAAAAAATCTGGTACTGTTCAAAATTGAGCCGGTTCAGCCACACGAGAAATAAATTGCTTCGGCTGACTTAAAGCACAAAGAAATTAATTAAAAAAAAAACACCTAGTTTGAGAAAAGCACTAGGCTATCTATAAAATGAGAAACAGCTTTATAGGACGTATACTTTGTTCTGAAGAGTAAATTGTGTTTAAAATGTTGAACCCTAATTAAGACACAGTTACTAATACGCATTTGTTCCATTATCTGTGTTTAAAAACAGCTCGCCAAAGTTGAATTTTCTAGACACATGCTAATGTGTCGCGCCAAGTTAGGCAACAAACATCACAACAAACATCACATCAATTCAATTGTCGAGGTTGTAAACCATTATAGGGCGACGCCATTGCGTCAGTGTCTTATATCTTGAAGCATAGTTGGGCACATTTTAATAATTTAAGCACGCCGTCGTTAATTTTTCGGCACGCCACGACACTAGGTAGGTTTGCATTTTAATTCAAAATTTCAATTTTAACTTTTTAACGAGTTTTCCACGATCTGAGGAACCTTAAAAACAAAAAAGGTAAGAAAGATGAAAATCCTTGAAATGGCAAAACGAAAATCAAAACAAACAAATGTTCTGACGTACTTGCTCGTCATAGTGTGCTAGTTATTTTTCACATTCGATTACCAGCCCTCAGTCGGTTTGCATGCATAGCATTCCCATTAAAGACCATAGCCATAAGTTACATTTATTTCTAACAACAATAAAAATCCCTAAACATTGTGATAATTCTGACTACCACAGGGCCTCGTCACAAAATATGTCTGGAACAGCTTTTTTTGTGGTGGTTGTAGTTGTGTTTTTTACAGAAACAGTTTTTTTGCAGTTTGTAACAGAAACTGCAGACTGTTATTTAAACCAAAAAAATTTAGTATAAATAAGCCTAACTAATTACCCTTCTTCCCGCCTTACAAAAAATCTTACCTTTTTTTTCTTTTTTAGGCGGAGACGGTCCCCCTCCCCCCTCCAACCACTGCCGTCCATTGAACATTCGAGCCTTAGCTTGCAAATTTTCAACAACAATATGTGCTATCACATATGCTGTACAAAATCAAGCTCCATAGATCACAGTTGTGTTCTTGTTTAGTTTTTTGACGAATTTATTATTTTTTCCCCTCACCTTTTGTTTTTTGACCGGCAAAATCGAACAACGACAAGTTTTTGAGTGATTTGACACTTATTTTTCTTTCTATGTGCTGTGACGAAAATATCCACTACCTCTAAATTTCTGCATTCAGTTCCTGAGTGCTGTTTACCCCACTCAGGAACTGAATGCAGAAATTTACAGGTAGTGTATTTTCGCTTAGGCAATAGAAACCAATTTTGACCTTCCCCTGGTAAAATTGGGCTTTTTCGTCGCTGTTTTATCCTAATTTTGTTCATATTTCGATGAAATTGCTATGCCTGTTTTGGCCTGCCCCTTCTCGCTCCCTTGCGTGTAGAAGTTCTTACGAATTTCTTAGTAAAATTGTCCCTATTCGTACCTAGATTACGTACAAAGAGAAAGTTAGATATTAAATTCCTTTTTTTTTGCCTTAGGGTGTTGATTTCAGCTTTTTCTTTTAATTTTTGCTTTTTCTTGTAATTTTGTCCGTTCTGCTGACCTAAATTTCATGAAAATGTCAGGGAAAGGTTGTGGCGCGACAGCATTTGGGAAAATGGCAATGAAGTGCAAAACGTCGAGACAGTCAACTAAAATTAAGAGAAAAAATAAGAATGGGCTAAAAAGAACATTTTGCCGGTCCCCAACCAGGCCGGCTAAAAATGGTTTCTTTTTTGCCTAAAAGTTACTTAACCTGATAATTTAGCATTACATTGTCCTCAATTAATGTTCTCCCTGGAGGTTTTTTAGTTGCTTGTAGACGCCTGCTTGCATGACGCACTGCGCATGTGCAGTCCTCCCTATATAAGCGAGAACGTGGTTGGACTCGGCATACATTTTCCCCTCAATCTGTCAGGCGGTGACTCGAGAGGGGAGGCAGGGCGGGCTTAGGTTAAGTATGTTTTAGGCAAAAAAGAAACCATTTTTAGCCGGCCTGGTTGGGGGCCGGTAAAATGTTCTTTCTTTGTTTGCCAAACATATTAACCTGATAATTTAGCATTATCAGCAGACCTCGTCAAAGCATGGTGGCGAGCACCGATCTGACGGGGCGCCCCGGGTTGCAAGCAGGCTTCCCCCAAAATTTTATTTAGAAAATTTGCACTTTATTCAGAACAGGTGGTTGGAACAGGAATTTGGATCTCTTTCGTGGGATTCGGTGGCCCTGAAAAGGACCGTTGTTTGAGGGTTCTTGCTTCCTTCAATGGATGGCTTGCTTCCTTCTGGGTGGCTTGCTTCCGTCTGTGGATGGCTTGCTTCCATCTTTTGGGACGGCTTGCTTCTGCTTGTGGCACATTCTGCTTCTGAATGTGCTTAAGGGGGGTTGACCACGGTTCTGGCTGCGATTGGTCCCTGCCGGTGTAGTCCTTCTTCCTTTGACATGTTCCTTAGGTAGTGTGACGTGAATGTCGTTGGATGTCGCCAGGAAGCGGCTTGTAGAATCTCTTCAATTGGGGTGGCGTTATGGTATGCCCATGAAGTCGACACTGCTCTAACCTCGTGTGCTGTTGCTCTCTGTCTGTTAAGGTTGGCTTTGTCGTATGCGATGTCGATTGTTTTCTTAATCCAGCGGGAGATCATGGCCGCTGAGGTTTCTCCTGTTTGTAAATCGACGGGTAGGAAAAGTTGGTTTCTGCCCCTGCGAATGTCTTCGTGTTGGGTTCTCGTGAGGTAGAAACGAAGCGCCTGGATGGGGCATAGAAGGCGTTCTGGTTCATTCCCTGTTAGGTTCGTGAGTGCTGGAAAGGTTATGGGTTTTGTAAGTTCAGAGGGTTTTTGAGTTTTGGCTCGGAACCCCGATCTTGGGTGAAGGGTTACTGAAGAGAAATTTGGTCCGAAGATACAGTAGGCTGGGTCGGCTGACAGGGCTTGGATTTCGGAGCAGCGGGCGCTGGCTGCTAGTGTTACGAGGAAGACAGTTTTTCTCGTTAAGAGGTGTAGGGAGCTGTCTTGCATTGGTTCGTAGGGAGCTTCCATTAGTGATTGGAGTACGATCGAGAGATCCCAGTCCGCAATCTGTCTTCGTGAAGCAGGCCGATCGTTTTTAAAAGAGTGGAGGAGGGCCGAGATACGATAGTCATCTAGGAGTTTAGTCTTGTCTGCTGCTTTGAACACTGAGTTTAGGGATGACCGATAAACAAGGATTGTAGAGCCTTTGAGCTTGTCGATGTTGAAGAGGTCGTTGAAGAATCTTAGCAGTTCAGGTAGAGTGGGGTTGATTGGATTGATTTCCCTTGCGAAACACCAATGAAACCATTTGGCCCAATGGCTGTCGTACATCTTGTTTGTTGATTCTCTGGTGGCTCTTGAGGCGATGCGGGTGGCATCATCTTTATGAATTCCTGCCTTCTTGAGGAGTTTGATGATAGTAGCCACGCGTGAAGGTTTAGGTTGGGAAGGTTTTGGTGAAGTTTCGACCCTTTTTGTTGTGACAGAAGATCTGGAAGATGAGGGAGGGATCTTGGGGTGTCTACTAGTAGTGACAGTAGGTGTGGGAACCACGGTGCTGATGGCCAGAATGGGGCTATTAGAAGAAAGAGGCTTTGGCTTTCTTCGGCTTTTTGAAGTGCTTGGGGAAGCAGTTTGAAGGGTGGGAACAGGTAAGCGTAGAGGTTGTGCCATGGATACGTCAGGGAGTCGACTGCCAGGGCTTGGTCGTCCGGGATCGGGCTGATGTAGTGGGGAAGTCTGGCATTGTGCCTCGTGGCGAATAGGTCGAACATGGGGGTTCCCCACGTCATGAAGAGAGATTCGCAGATGGATTTTTTGAGGCACCCCTGTTGGTGGTGAATGGCGAGAGAGGGAGTCTGCAATGACGTTCCTGTTCCCTGGGATGTGGAGAGGCAGTAGGGTGATGTTGTTGGAGATGCAAAGGTTGAGAATCTCTGAAGTTAAGTTGTGGAGAAGTCTGGATTTGGTTCCACCTTGTTTCTTTATGTAGGCTAGTGCCGTGGTGTTGTCGGCTTGTATTTGGACGACTTGGTTTTTGATTGATGGGAGAAAATGCTGTAAAGCCAGGAGGATTGCACGAAGCTCGAGGAAGTTGATGTGATGAAGTTTTTCTTCCTGCCAAGTCCCTGATGTTTCCAGGTTGTTTAGGTGGGCTCCCCAGCCGTGGTTTGATGCATCCGTGAAGAAGATGAGGTTTGGGGGTGGTTCGTGGAGAGGGACTGATTTCGTGAGGTTCATGACGTCGGTCCACCAAAGGAGGCTGTTGCGAGGGAAGTCGTCGTGGAAGGGGAACTGGTGATCTGGGTTGAGATGATGGTTTGACCACTTGTCGATCCGGTGGTGGTGGAAGGGTCTTACCATCCAGCGGCCGTAAGGGACGAGTGACGCCAGTGAGTGTAACTTCCCGATGAGAGAGTTTAGTTCCCGTAGGCAGAATGTTGGTTGAGACTGAAAATGGCGAATGTGACGGAGAAGGTCTTGTACTCTGTCGGGTGATGGAGAGATTAGGGCCGATGAGAGATTGAATGAGGCGCCTAGGAACGTGAATTTTTGTTGCGGGGTGAGGCGAGATTTGGGGATGTTGACGCCGAAGCCCAGTTGGCTCAGTAAGCTGATTGTTCTGTCCCTGTCTTGTTCGAGACGGTTGGGATCCTGGTTGTGTAGGGCCCAGTCGTCGAGATATGCACTTGCTTTGATTTCATGTTGGTGGAGATTTGCTAAGGTTGACTTCAAAATCGTGGTGAAGACTCTTCGAGCTGCGTTCAAACCGAAAGGAAGACAACGGAATTCGTAAACTTGGTTGTCGTAAATGAAGCGGAAGAATTTTGTGGCGGCTGGGTGGAGAGGAACGTGTAGGTATGCGTCATCCAGGTCTATAGAGATCGTCCAGTCGTTCTGTTTGAAGGAGAGGCGTATGGATTCTAGTGTTTCCATTTTGAAGTGGGGATTGTCGATGTACTTGTTTAGTGGTTTCATATTGAAGATTAGCCTTTGACCCCCTGTTTTCTTTGGTCGGGTGAAGATGGAGCTGTAAAAGCCCGGACCCGGGTTTTGTTTTTTGATGATTGCATTCTTTGTTAGGAGGAGTGAGATTTCCGACGTGAGGGAGTGTGATACTGGGGTCGTGAAAGTCCACGGAGGACTTGATGCGAGTGGTGGTCTTGAAAGAAAGGATGGCTGGAAGCCGTCTTTTATGATTGAGAGTACTTCTTGGTTGTGCGACAGGGATTTCCAAGCCGGGAAGAAATGGCGTAGTCTCGTGCCGATAGGGAAGCGAGAGAGCCGGCGATAGTCATTGGTTGCGACGTGGTCTGTGGCTGCCGGGAGATGAGAGTCGGCTGCGGCGGTCTGGAGTTGCGGCGCGTTTCTGGTTGAAGCGCTGACCGGGGCAAGAGCGTGGTTGTCGGTCGGTCCGAAAGGGCTGCTTCTTGTCGGAGGGAGTGTCGCATCGTGCGACACTCGAGGGAGCCGATGGTTTCTCGAGAGAAAGGCGGCCGACTTGGTGCCAGTTTGGTTTAGACGATCGAAAGGCTAGTTTGTCTTGTCTTACGGGTTTAGGTTTGCGGGAGATGTCCAAGTGAGGGGCTAGTGTCGGAATCAATCCCCTGAAAAGCGTATCGGACTCGTGAAGCGGCTGGTTGCGTAGACGGTGTCTAGTCGATTAGTTTAAGTTGTGGGCGGTCTTGAGGGCAGCTTCCCGTAAGAGTAAGGTGTTGTTGAATAGCGCCCGTGTGGCCCAGTTCAAAGAGTGATAAGTTGCAAAACTTGCCTTTTGGAAGAGCTGCGAGATGAGAGAGGACAGATTACGGATTTCTTCGGGGCTAGCGTCGGCCTTTAGTTTCTCACAAAGTGCGTTGACTGTGGTGTTCAAGACGTCGGCCTGAGAAGCGGCTCGTAGGCTTAGGCGTAAACACTTGTCGTTGTCGTACAAGACGAAGGAGGGAACCTCAAGTCTTTTGGGGATGGTAAGTGCCGAACCAAAATCCATCTTGACTTCGCCGCAAAGGAATTCGCATTCCCGGTATGTGTCGAAGTTTTTAGGGTTAGTGGCACCGTCGCCGTATGGACGGAAGAAGCTTGATTCTCGGCCGGGCCGTGGCGCTGGGGGTTCAGTGTCGAGCAGAAGGGGATCGACTTTCCCCAGGAGAGAGCCGCCGTTGCGGAGCAGACAAGTCAGGAGAGTCGTCGACTGGCCTAGTAGACTGCGGGGTTTTGCGTCCTTGTCGCGGAGGGCGAAGCCAAAGCCGGTTTTGAGACCTCTGTTTATTACTGGGGCGTCAGCAGATTCAGAAAGCTTGTATAGATAGCAATCTGGGACGGTGTTTTCGACGGTCTTAAGAAGGGATGCTAAAGGTATGGTCGGGTCGTCGTTGTTGTCGTCCGGGAAGTGGATATGCTTTGCGGGCGGTGACGGCATGTGGGAGTGTCGCGACACCGTGGTGGGGTCGTGCGACACAGTAGTGGGGTCGTGCGACACTGATGAGTGCTTGTGCTGCTTGGCCGGTGGCGCGGCGTCGTGCAACACCCGTTTACGGTGTTCATGGCTTGAAGTAGAGGCGACCCAGTCACGAGTGTTGGCTTGCTGAACAGATGAGGTGCACGACGGGGGAGGCATCGGTGTCTTTCCGGCAAAGCGGCTAAAGACCGAGTCGACGAGGTTGTGCGCTTCACTGCGTGTGACGCTGTGTTGTCTGCGCTACGAACTGGAAAATAAGTCAAGCGGCGAGTCGTCGGGTGGTTGGCCGGCAAGAGCCGTGGCTTCTCGGAACTTCTGCTTGGCGTCCCAAAGCAGCGCTTTGGCGTGTCGTACGTCTTCTGCCAAGACCGCCAGAGCGGGAGGGGGCGGTGCGCGTTGGCCGTCTTGCAGCGGGGAGTCGTCGGTGTCGCCGTTGCCGACATGCGCGTCCCGTACTAATCCGGGCGCGCAGCGGTCGACGCGGGCGGGAAGGATGGCCGGAGGAGAGAGAGCAGCATCCGAGGCAAGATCAGTGTCGCACGGTGCGACATCCATCATTGGCGAGGGGCGGCGAAAATCCAAAATCCAAGTGGGAGACGAGGTGACGTGACGGAACCTCTGGAGGAAAATGAATGCCGAGTCCAACCACATTCTCGCTTATATAGGGAGGACTGCGTATGCACAGTGGGTCATGCAAGCAGGCGTCTACAAGCAACTAAAAAACCTCCAGGGAGAACATTAATTGAGGACAATGTAATGCTAAATTATCAGGTTAATATGTTTGGCAAACAAAGAAATAATAATAATAATGTTTATTAACAGAAAGAAAGGACGAGATTCGGTTGAGTTTGTATGTGCTGATTTACAAAAACAATATTCACACAAATTAGTATGCGCATTCTATGCAGGACCATACAATATATCATTTTAGTACTACATAAAATATTACTACGTAACAAAGAAATAGAAATTTAAATTAGAACTTTAATTAAAATTATAACAACTTTAGCCAACACACTAAAAGACAATCTAATCAGTTACTGTATAGCTACAT
Source organism: Lithobius niger (assembly GCA_023313725.1). Taxonomy (NCBI): domain Eukaryota; kingdom Metazoa; phylum Arthropoda; class Chilopoda; order Lithobiomorpha; family Lithobiidae; genus Lithobius; species Lithobius niger. Next base: position 129,941 of record JAHWFP010130174.1, read on the forward strand.
GATAAAGGTTTTAATGGTATAGTGAAGAACAGTTGGTACAACACATCCCAGTCCTCTTTTACCACAAATGTTTCTCCATTGAGGAATCTACTTATATAGACCACACGCTAGTGTGTCGCGCCAAGTTAGGCAACAAACATAACAACAAACATCACATCAATGCAATCGTCGAGGTTGTAAACCATTATAGCGCGACACCATAGAGTCAGTTTCTTATATCTTGAAGCATAGTTGGGCACATTTCAGGTACTTGGGGAAAAATAATAATGCGGTACAAAAGCTTAAATTGGGTTCAAATCGTGAGCAATGACCCGCCTGACAAAAATTAACTCGTGTAGGAATGCCAGCTAAGCTGCTTTCAATGCAAAATCTGACCCTCAATAACGTTGTAAATGTGTTACTACTAGCTAGCTAGCTAATTCGCTCATCCCAATGTTAAATCCCATAGGGTGATTATTCATCGCTACCGAGATAACGGGAAGGGTTCCAGCTATGAAATTGGACGAATGGCTGCAGTACGATACGAACTGCGTACCTTTTATGGTTTGGAGCCTGGGGGCGTAACGGAGATGGCGTGAGAGAGCGCGTAAGTACGAAAATATTGTTATAACCATTGTTAGTATTGTCGGCATCGTCGCTCATTGGACGGCCAAAGTTCGGGCCATGAGATTGTGTATACTGACGTGCGTGCCTACACACACACTAGTGTATCATGATAAATCTAAACAACGTTGCAACGAAATTGTATTCACGTCCAATTCACGAAAAATAAACCAACTGTAAAAACAAAGCAAAATAAACAAAGTCAAAAACTGGTAAAGAGGCCACCAAGTTGAGAGTGCTTCGGCTCTTCAAAGGAGTGATATCAACACACCAAAACTAACTAAAAAAAAACAAATCACAACAAAATTAAAACCAAACCCAAAAGCTAAAGAGGTGACTGGAAGAGGTTCAAAAGGTAGTAGCAAATTGTTAAAAACCAATTTCTTGTGACGTGGCACTTTATTACACATCTGCATGGTAGTGGAGTTGGGTCAAAACACAATTTTAAAAAAAAGGAGTGATATCGTATCAAAACCAAAACTGGTAAAAGGGGCCACCAAGTTCCGAATGGTTCGGCCCTTAAAATGAGTGATATCAACACACCAAAACATTCGCCGACTTAATCGCACCGACTTAATCGCATAGCAATGTTCTAGTTTTTATTTAATCTTCGAACTATTAAGCGGTGCGATTAACTTGGTGAATGTTTTGGTGTGTTGATATCACTCCCTTTAAGGGCCGAACCATTCGGAACTTGGCGGCCCCTTTTACCAGTTTTGATTTTTGATATGATATCACTCCTTTTTTTTAAATTCTGTTTTGTGTTTATTATAAAAATAATCGATTTAAAATTTTAAAAATCTGATTGATTTACTTAATAAAAAAAATCCTGGTTTTCTTCCAACCCTGCACCAGGTGTCTCCCGCCCAGGTGACTAGTTACGTGAGTGGAGATGAGAAGGTTTTGTAAAACGAAACATGCTTTCGTAAAGGCTTGGTAACAACTACGCCTGGTACAGAAGAGGTTAGGCTTCCAGATATCCAGAACCGTATCACTGGGAAGCTGCTTGTAAAATTTTAAGGGGCAGCGACTAGTACAAGATCAATTGCCTGCATGGCATTATATTTTTTCATGATCTCAACAGAACGAAACATTCGCCAAGCAAATCCCGACGAGTAGGAGTTTAAATGAAAAACTTGAATATTGGTACGCTTGCAATGTTTACATTTTTCCTTAACGTCTGAGGTGTCAGTCGGTTGGCGATTGTTTTGTCCTGTTGACACCCGTTCTTGGAAAGATCGACCATTCTCATGTATTTTTGTGTTTTGATGATATCACTTCTTTTTTTATGTACGATATTACACTGAATTTGATGATCTGATTAACCTTATCAATCCGTTCTGTAATCGCCTACAAAGTCGTCCTATTTTCACTGTCGTTATTTTACAATCAGCTTACGCTCATGACAAACGAGCTGCATACAAGCTGAAACCTTTGTGTGGCCCATGAAACAGTATTGACACGTGGCCTGAAAAACGATCTCCAACTTCTATTTTGAGCCAATTCCACAGTGTCTTTTTCTTTCTCTCTGAGGGTTAATTACCCGTGACTCCTCCTGCTGTTCGGCTCATTTGTTTAGTTTAGATCATAAACTTTACGGCTGACGAACGGGAACCCATTTGTGTCTTGCAGGAGTTTAAATCCTCGGGCTAAAGCATTTTCCTTCCATGATTGGGCGACCCTGGCCTCCCGCAAAGCTAGTGTGTGACAATGACCTAGTCTGTTGTCTGCCAAACTTTTTACTGAGCAAGGTAACAACCGACTACTTTCAGTATTGGTTTTATAGGAAGGGAATCAGCTCACACGGGAATCACACACTCAGTGACCGGTCGGTCGCTGGTTGTGCTAACTAGCCCATATCGTTGGGATCGCTCACTTTATAGGAGGTTTGTTTTGTCGCCGTGTTTTTTGGCCGCAACGACTACTGGCCGCACGACCTAGCCGCTCAGTGCGCGTGGGCCCTTAGGTTGGGCGGGTAACAAGCTTGTGAGGAAAAAGGTGTAAGACTAATTCCTTTACCATACTGTCTTTCCACCTTCCCTCCCTAATGTGGGCTCAGAATTGGACTCCACCGTTCGTGCTTATAAGGGTCCAGCTCTACTACGTATGCTTGCTTTATCAGCCCCTGGAAAAGGTCAATCCGTTTGTTGGTCAATCAATGCCTCCGCCCCCCCCCCCCCCGCCCTCTTCTCATCATCAGACCATCCAAGTTCCACGACTTTTCGATTTGTAGGACTTATGCCATCATGCTGAATCACAACTACCACCCTGATTAGTGGTATTAATTAAGATTGTTTTCACTCTTTGCGACTGACCCTAGGAAAAACAGCATCGTTTCAATTTTCACGGCTTAACTCAATGTAACAAAACAGTGTTGCAGAGGAAGAAAAATTGCCTGTCGTAGCAGTCGCGTTGTGCAGCAAATGGCCGTACACCAACGTGCCAACGTATACGGGGGCACCCGATGGCTACAACACGGGCCTTCTTAGACAAATTGCACTGCTAATTATGCAATTATACTACGAAAATGTCATACGTTCCCATAAATTGCTTAAAAACCAATCACTACCCCCTAACATACTGAAAACTTTACCAGGTTCTGAAACCATTATTTTCTTGATGGTAAGCGGCGAGGAATTTATTTTTTTAGAGCTACTAACACGTAAGACTTTTTTTTTAAATATAAATTGTTCATCCAAACCTTAGCAAAACTTAACAAGAATAACGATGATCTCTATCCCAATTTGATTTGCCCTGCTAAAATTGATCCACCTTAATGATGAAAATTGACTTCTCCTTTATGTCTTTAAAATTTACTTCAGTTAGTACAACCTTAAAATGGGTATTGTCCAAGGCCGTTACCCTTTGCCCCTTTTAGTAAACAGAATCATGAAGAAAATCCATAAAAACAAAAGCAAAAACCTTTAAAAACAAAGGCTTTTCGACGATCCGTAGACACTCACGTCCCAAACAAAAGTCCCCAAAAAACTCAAAAAAATGTAACGATAGCCACCCCCATCTCTCTTTTTTTTTTTTTGCTGTTCTGCGGGCGCCCTTGGTGTTGTCCAACGGAAAACCTTAAACTTCTACCGAAGCACTAGACAACGTTTAAATCTCGGTCTCTGGTACGCCAGGGCGTGCCGTACTTCCTCGGGTAAATTTTGGCTGCCAAAATCATTTATTGGTACCAACAATTTATATGGTTCTAAATTCTTGTTGGTACGTATACATTTGCTTGCTGCAAGATGTAACGGTATAATGGCACTATGAATGGAACGATTCTTAGTTGGTGAAAGCCATCTTGGAAGAGCCGAAGCTATAATACTTTCCCTGGAGGGGTAATTCACAATTTTAATCTCCCATTCCCTAACCCCCCCCCCCCAAAAAAATGCACGTTGTTACATATTTTTACGTAAGTGATACCATATCGCTTCTACCCCCCGACCCTCAGTCAATACTGCTAAAGCCTGTAAAGGAGAGTGACACTGGTTTTTTATGCTTCAACATTATTACGGTCTTACTGATGCTTGCAGTTTCCACAATAACTTGGAGAAAAAAGCGAAAATCTTTAAAAATATTCGGAAAAAGTGCAAAAAAATATTTTTCGGGGCCAAACTAAAAAAATGTAAAAGTGATAAAAAAAAAAAGTCAAAAAAAGTTTTTTAAAAATGTTTTAGGTCCAGTCTGCCTTGCCTGGAGGGGTAGTCCCCTCCCCCAACCCCACCCCGATAGCTCCAGCCCTGTGCTTAATCCTTTCATGCCCGCAGTAACCAAATGGCAACAGCTACAAGATAGAGCAAAAAGTAAGTCCCGATCTGCGTGAGGGGTCTCGGACCCCGAGCAAAGCGAGTAGCGACAGCCAAGTGGTTAGCGTTTTCGTCTCCAAGCCAAGTGAATGCCGGCTCGAATCCCGACCGACCTTAAAAAAAGTCCCCAGAATTAATTCAGGCATGAAAGGGATCTGCTGAAACCACATCCAAATTCGTTTTTGGTCGTGTGTATAGGGTCAAATAATTTAGAGTTCACGTTTCCTTGGATTTTTTAGGATTCGTTTCAAAAGTGCGGACTCGGTTCCATCACGTCACCCCAAGTGATATCGACTGTCAGCTTTTGCTGCTGAAATTCGTTCGTTCTATTTTTAAGGCTGTGACAAGACTGACGGACTGACACACTAGTTGTACCTTAAAGGGTTTGACACCGAAGGAGGTGGGGAAAAAAACCTAGCAGCCGTGAAGCATGCCAACCTTGAAGTCTTGAATAAAATATTTCAAACGTCTTTCTGAACAAAAACAAAACACCTTCTGTATCGCCATGACTCAGTTCGTTTCCTCTTCTTATACATTTTTCGAATCGGAGCCAAATACCAACGCGAGGAAAAGACAGCATGTTGTAATGGTATATCACGGCTTCGTTGGGCTGCATGGCTGAATTTCTTGAAGCGGAACCAGTTTACTCACCAAATAATTGGACTGCATATTTGTAAAAATTAGCATCGTGTTTACCGCGTTAAAACGGTTTGGTAACCCCCAAATTGCCCAACGCCTTTTAAAAACCAGTGAGTAGTCAAGTCGTTGGATGCCACAACATCCGTTGCCACTCAGCATGAATAAGATACCAAATGCATTCTTTTCTTTCTAGAGCGGTTTCGTCAAGCAGAGGAAACGGCCATATGTCTCCAATTGGAGCGTTATGCGGGTGGGATTCTTTCGTTCTTCCGTGATTTCGTAAAAACGCATGAGGACAAACTGAACACTATACTATTTATTTTATTTATTTATTAAATAAAACTAGTTGTCCCCCGGCGTAACATACGCCGGTCTAGCTGATTCCAGCTGCTTCAACTCGGCTGTAATAGTCAGCATTATTGAAGTAATAGTGTCTGTTTCTAATTGTTAGAGCGCATATCCGTTCTCATTGTCGGCCGCTCGCCCTTTTTCTTTGTTACCGTGGCAAGAATGAGCCCACTCGCCCTTTTGCTGATTGTTGAAGCTTCGTTTGTTTAATCCTTCCTAACAATGCCTCCATCAAGTCTGCTCCTGAGCCAAGTCTGCTCCTAAGCGAAATCTTACATTATAAACCAAAGTCTCATAGCAGAAATGAAGCAACCGCAACGACGACCCCCGGAAGGGGAACAATGAAAACGTGCAAGTGTGTCAATTCTTTGGCTTGAATTTGAAACTGGGACGTTGTTGCTCTGAAAAGAAGTTAAAATTGACACATTATTGCCTCGACTAACACTTTGCTCTGTGCGGTCATCGCAAAGGCATGTCTTAAATGACGTCATGTACAAAGGACAGTTATTTTCTCACGCTACTGGGAGTAGGTATGGGCCTGAACGGGGAATGCCCGTTGGTGGGGCAGGCTTATGTTACAGCCACTATTTGATTACGATATTGCTTTGCCGAGGGAGAGGATTGACGGAAAGGGGGAGTTTTACACAAAGAAAAATTGACTGTTGCAGTGAACGATCAGGCAGCACTGAGCAAATACTGGGAAAGAACCACGGGTCAAACAAATCCCCAGGTGAAGCCGGGTACGATGCTAGTATATATATAGATTACAAACAAAAACGTCAAGTGTGCCGTAAAATAAGGGGGTTATATGATTGAATTTTCACTTGTTAAAATGAACACGGATAAAAATTGATGATTTTTAATTGAAATAATAAAATGTACAATTGAGAAAATTCCATCTGTTTAGGTGCCGGTTGAAGGCGCAGTGACACCACTTTCTGGGAGTGCGTTCCAGATAGTGGCTCTCACAGTGAAGCAAGACTGTCCAACAATGTTGCGGATTTGTGGTTTTGTCAACTTCCTTTGGTATGTATGACAGTCAACCGTTGGAGAAAAATGGTCGACAGGCAAAATCACTTCCACAGACAGAATTTGGTGAGTCTTGATAAGGTCACCTCGTAAACGAGGGTCGTCAGATCAAGTCTTTTCAAACGTTCTTCGTAAGAGGAACCATTCAATGAATAACAGTGCCTCGTGACAGCTCTCTGAACTTGTTACAACCTGTAAATATCACGATTGTAAGTTTTGGTCGGACAAACGTCATATACCATCTTCTTGTCCACGATTTGAACACAGGCTATGGCTACCTGATTAGTGATTATGGAACTTAAGGTTAGTTGTCCACAAGAATTCCGAAGTTTTTCATGACGGGGTGTTCTTGCATCTGATGACTAGACAAGTAAGAGTGAAAATATTTAATAGTAATAATTACTCCTGCAATGGCCGGTCCCTTTATAAAACATAAATACTACTCATTCTTGTCTGTGATTACCTGTTACACGCCATCCAGAGAGGACCTTTTTAAAATCGCATCCGCTTAGCTCGGAGACCAAGCCACTAACAATTCGGCTGCGTTTTCGTATCACCCCTTCTTATTCTGGATGTTACAGTATTTCGGTTTGGTTAAAATATTATTGGTTGTGAGCGTCTGACGAAAATGTAACTAAGCTTGTTCTTGAAAAGTATACCGAAATATTAATTTTGGTGTATGTATAAAGCCGTTTTTTTTTTGTTTAAAGATCGCGATACATTACGGTAAAGTTCAGGCACATACGGCAAGAAAACTATCTTACCCTATTGTCGCTACAGTGCACCATCATCAATTATCATCTCATCAATTTATATAGGGTAATGAAATTATACAGTTATAATTATGACAATTATATAGTGGCAATCACAGATGGTTAACGCTATAGGGCAATGAAACTTTGCATGGTATTTAGGCGAACGGGGAGCCCACTGACCATGTGTCGATCAATGAACTTGATGCTGATTTTCGAGGTCATCAAGATGCCTTTTTAACCATGCTTCGTAGAAGCCCAGTGTAAATTAGTCGGTAAGGCACGGCTATTGCGAAAAACGGAACGAAATTCGGTACGTTAGTTTCGGAATTACAGAAATTACAAGCATCATTCTGTTTTGCTGACAAGAGTGGCCTTCCATACAGTAGAGTGGCCCTCAAAGTATGTGAAGCTTGCTAAGGAACAAACAGTAACTGACATACTGGTGACTCGACACGACACAGATTTACAATGCCTTCAGCATTTCTTGTCAGGGTTTTTAGGTACACGTATAGGCAGAATCGTGCTGCTAGTTTACAGCATAGTATGCAAGTTAGCATAATTTAGAGTCACCGTGGTCAGCTAGAAAATAAAACTAAAGTTGTCCGTTCCTTAGGTTAACATTTCTGCTTTTGTTTAAGAGTTGACCATGGTGACTGAATTATGCTAATTTGTGTTTGCTGTCAACACCACTACCTACCAATGCGTGGTGTATCTAAAGACCCTGACAGAACTGTCAGGAAAACCACTCGGTCAGCACAGCAGAATGATGCTTGTAATTTCCATAATTCCTAATATAAACTATAAATTAGCGAATTTCGTCCCGGTTTCTGCAATGGCCATGTCTTGTCAATTTCTACAAGTTTCTAATTTACATTGGCGTTCTACGAAGCATGGTTAAAAAGTTAGCATCATGATGACCTTGGAAATCTGTGTCAAGGTCAGTGACCGAAGCATGGTTAATGCCCCCCCCCCCGTTCAACTACATACCATACAAAGTTTCATTGTCATAGCATTAACCATGTGTGATTGCCAAGGGTGGGCCTTCCTTCGTACCTCACCCTCTATTTCCAATAAAGCGCTAACTGCGTTATATTAAAATATAAGTAGCGTATCACTAGATAATATCTGTGTTTATTTATTGGTTTGTTTATTGAATACGAGGCTATCAGCACAAAATCTTAACCTAACACTTAACCTAAAACGTAATTAAACTAGCCTAACTAGCATCACCACAGATATTGCTCGAATTCTAAACACACAACCGTCATCGACATCACCGAGGAGCACGGGGGAGCAAGAATCAACTGCAATTCAGAAATTGCTCCCACCACATCACCTATTTTATCACCTCGGCCGCCTTTACCAACACCTCTAGCATCCCAATATCATAGACCAAATAAGGGTAAATGCCACATTTTTAAGTAGCCTCGCAAGCGGCCTCACCACCACCAGTGACAACACCCCTTTTCACAGACGCGCGATCCTCCTCTTCTACGGATTCTGGCGATATTAAATCAACCTGACATGGAGCCAGGAAACGAAACCCACAACTTCTCTCCCAGACGACTTTGCGACAAAGGATGGAATATGAAGCGATAGTTACAATACGGACCCTCCTACGGAGTTATGTGCATTCATAAGCTATTAGAGATCACAATTACTCGGCAGAGCGAAATCTGCTAAATACAGGTGTTTTCCATTGTTGTTTTCCGGATGTTAAGGCATCGTAAGAAGGCAGACTACCTCGTAGTTATTGGAGGTTACATCGTTGGGAGCATCCGTGGCATGCAAAAGCATTCCCGGGACCACTGGCCTTGTAGGTCGGGACCCTTACTGACGTTCTCACTGTTGCTGCAAATCGGGTTAAATATCAGGGTAAACTCAGAGTACCTCCGAAAATATGTACGGTAGGAATTTCATCTTCGAACTCGTTTCTGTAATGAACCAAGGCTTCCTTGTGAAATTTCAACCAAATTGCGAACGAAATTGCAAACGTTATCGTTTCCCAAACAGACAGACATACACAACTCAAATACAGTCGAGTATTAAAAGTACCTTTCCTGGATGACTCAGTTTTACGACATTAGTTACGTAAAACGTATGTAAATGTTGCCAACACAGTCACTGTTTTTTTTTCTTTCGTGCGAGATAATTTTGCGACATTGACCTGCGTAAATGTTGTAAACGCTATTCTCAACAGGTCGCACGACATACCGGAAGGATTTATGTGACTTTAAGACCTCGCTTGTCTCGACCAATAACATATTGTTGCGTCCAAGAAAAGTATCACGCATAGCTGTCACTACAACCACACTAACTCCAAAGCAAAAGGACAGAAGGGATTTTGCCATTTACCCCTTATGCATAAGTCATTAACTGCATGACACAGGTTAACAAAGCCGAACAAAGTGCACTGCCGCAGCAACGAATAGCGCCGCCCGGGTGGATTAAGAACATTAGCCATATTTAAGGCAAGTATAGAAAAAGCAACATGCTCCTTCCAACAACGGGGGAAAAACCACCACCACCACCACCACCACCACAGAATAGAGCCAACCCTGTTACCCGCGCGAGAAACGGTGCTATAGTTTTAAAAAAAATATTAATAAGTAAATAAACATAAACGCAGCAGAACCCGACTGCCATGATAGGCGTTTGTTTATTATAATAAAGAATAATTGCATTAACAGGAGACATAATATTTTTGCAAATGCGGTCCGATAATTTGAAAACAAATCGTATACACAGGTCGTAACTAAAGGGCTACCCAAACTTTCATGAGGTATCGTGGAAAGTCTTCCACCTCACAAACGGTGGCCCAGGAGCCAAGATCAAAGGCCTGTATTCCGAAGCGCACAACTCGAACTCGAGTCTTGAAACGATGTCATAACTGTTTAGTTTCCTTCACCACCCTATTTCATCCAAACATACGCACATGAGATTCTGGTGGTGAATGGCACGACATAGTAATGACGTCATTTCAAGTGTAAGTTCGAGATTGAATACACGTTGAAATTCGTGCCTGTATACAGTCATCTGATGCCGACATTGGAAGTGCTGTTTTCCCAGTTAGGCCGGCAATGTTGTAGATGGGTTACGGTTACATGCACTACGTTTACATGGCCACAAGAAAGAGCATTTTAATGATGCGCTTTGAAATGCGCATCAAAAAATTGCACTTGTGTACAAGACACAAGACCGCGGTTATAGGGCCATTCCTCTAAGTAAGGCGATTCATGCAAGTACGCTCAGAAAAACCTTCCTTCCTGCCCTCCCTTTGGAGAAAGTGAACAAGTCCCACCCCCTGCATGCTATGTAGTAAATTAGGTCAGCTTAAACACAAATAACCAAACGTACGCAAGTCTTAGTGATCTTCCTAGTCATGCACACTGATTTTCAGTTTATTTATCTATAATTTGAATGGCACCAGCACAAATCACGTGGGCGCCGTAACTGTGTCTGCCATCTTTACCAGGCATTCACCAACGTCTCATTGCAGTTGCGAGTGTTCACATGAATAAAGACGATGCGCATCGGCCTGCCAATCCACCTCTGTGAAGCGCTTTTGATTCTGTAGCGCCATATAGAGAAAGCGCCACGAACGGGTATTTATGAGACCCACGGAGGCGACACGGACGTTATGCTCATCCCTCTGAAGCAATTCAGAGTGGTCATGTAAGCGTAGTGATAGTCAGTTCAGGGCCAAGACATCTACTTGGCTTGCAAGCTAAACATGAAGGCTAAACTGACCACCAGCAACTTAGAAAGGAGTGCTCAGCACATTAAAAGCATTAGCTTTAAAGAGTATTCAGACATGATCCAGACCTTTTGCTAAGACTTAAACCGAAAATAGTAAGGTGTACTCTTCATTAAGTCGAAACGCAGCATTTAAAAAACAGAAATCATAATAATAAAAAATAAATAAAACCCCAAGTCAAAATATCAACACGAAAATGTGTGGCTAACGTCATGGTTTACATTCCGCACATTCCAAGCTAACACAAGCAGAACATCCTAATGTAAATCTTCATTCCCATAAAACCCTGCTGTAACAACAAATCTCTCGGTGCGGCCAGTTTATTTTTCCACCGGCCTGGTTTATATACAGAGGCCAATGTCTGCCATTTCGTCTGCTTCGCTTTCCACAATTTCGCACGCCGACTTGAAGCAAACAGCAACAATTCACTGACAAAATTGCGAAAGTAAAGGCAATCAAATTAGTTTTCGCGCTGTTGTTTTCGTGGTTGCGAAAGTCTTTGTAAGCCATTTACTATAATGTTAAATGCAACAGAGGAAGCTCGTTGTTATTGATGTTAATTTACACATCAACTAATTTATTTCAGGTGTACACCGAAGAATTGGTTACACGTACGGTATGAAAATGAAATAAAGTGGGATGCAACCAGAATTACGATTGCTTTTTCAAAATATTGAAATAATTTCCCTGAGTTTTCTAGGTTTTCCATACGGTAATTGAGGTTAATTTATTCCACACATTTTACCAGTTTTACTCGTTTGTACGGCTCACTTATACCTAAGTACAAAAGAGTAGCCCAATTTAAGGAACGTTTAGGTGTTAACACAGAAGTACAAGGAAACAATTTATTTTACCACAATGTCTTAACAGGATATGTTTAATGCAGGACTAGGCCTAAAATTGTGGCTTTGTTTTTTCCCTGAGTTTTCCGGTTTTTTTTGTGCGAAAAATTGGAGAATTCCCCGAGTTTCAGAGTCAGTTTAAATTCCCTGAGTTTTCCAGGTTTTCCAGGTTGGTGGGAACCCTGTTTTAGAGGCGAATGCAAGGCTACAAAATGGATGGCGCCTTGCATTATTCGTTTGCGTTATGCATTACATGGGTTTTTCTTGGTTCACTGATTTTAAGGATTTTTTTGCGTTTTTTTTTTATTAAAAGGACATACCCTCTCACTATTTTTGTGCATCCTGCGCGAAATAGCTTTTGCAACATTTACATGGGTTAGAGTGAATGTAGCAAAAAATACGACAATAAATGCCTTGCAACATTTACACACTCACGCTTGAACCGACGTTGCAAAACTTGAGTCACACAGGAAAGCCAACATGGAGGCATGTACCTTTAATATTAGCTAAAAGGTTTGACAAGTCTCCGACATTAAAGCCACAATTTTGATGTTAATATCTCCGACGTTTTTCAACATTTTTCAACCAAATTTTGCGTGTGGATCTGGTTGGGTTTGGGCAACACGCACTCCAATTTTTTTTTTAATGACGCGCGCTACAAGCACAGCAAAGGAACTATTCTTCCTGTCTGGTGTCTGTCTGTCTGACTGTATACTTACTCGTGTCCGACTGACGTCAAATTTTACAATGCTTTGTCTGTAGATTTAAGTTTGCAGATCATTACGACTGGGCAGGGGTTTCGACGGTTTTAAAATGTCAAAATTAATCTGACATCATTAGCCCTAAACCAGTGTCAAGCATTATTCGGCGGATGTGGGCACCCCGTCAAGCCTTTATTAAGGTTAACATATTGTCTGTGTTACCGTGTTAAGAATTCGTGATTATCGGGCTGTTCAAACTAAGTTCTTTGAAAATTTTTGGGTGGTTATGCTTAGTGAACTCTTACGAGTCATTTTTAATTAAGACTAAACAAATGCTGATTAGTCTTAAATAAAACACGCTTCGCTCACTCAATCAGAGCATTCTGTGACTGTTGTAAGTGAGCCCGTAATTTGCAAGATAGCATTATTCAAGCCGTCTAAATATGTCCCACGATGACCATTGCCTGCAGACTCAAGGCCATCTGAGAATATCTCGCTAGCTGCTCCTTCTGCGAAGTGGGTAAAGGTGTGCGGGCAAATGTTAATGTCCTTCCGCACGACAGTAATTTGGTCCTTAGACCATCCTTAGACAGTTAACCAGCTAGTTATGCAACATTTTCCAGTGCAGCCATATCTTTAAAGCGAGGATACACCTTCATAACTTCTAGCGACAATTAAACAATGGATAGCCAGTAAACGGCAGCCTCCAGCCAATCATGCCTCCTTAACACCGATTAACGACGACACGGCATTTTATCAGACTAAACTAACATCCTCATATCTCCATCCAGGAATTACGACCAACTCGTCTGGTATCCTGGCTTCCACCACATAACAAACGTATGAAAGAACTGCATTTGGTAGGCCAAAACCAATTTCTAAACAGATACGACGTACCTGATAGTCAAGTGACACTTTATTTGACTTCCTATTGATGGGCGTTTAATCTTTGGTTACCATGGTGACAGAAGGTCAGCGGCAGCATTCCGCAGACGTGCGTATGCCGCTCAGGGACGACTTTAGAATCACTTTATTGGGGAGGCGGCAGTGGGGGCAGCGATCCAGGGGGGCGAACTGAAAAATTCAACTTTAGCGGTCCCCCCCCCCCCCCCCCAAAAAAAAAAATTCAAAATAACACTCTTGTAATTCTTTCTCACACCGAACGTTCTTTACTGCTTCATACCCTATTTTTTGGGAACATTTTAAAACCCAGCTGTAAAAAAGATGATCTTTTAACTCTCACAGTAACAACTGGGCTCTATTGATGTAACCACAAGTCCTTCTTGTCGCTTTGAAAGAAACTAACGTAGTTTTCTTAATAAATAACCAGAATTTTCTTCGTTTATACGTTTTATTTTGATCTGATGAGTGGGGGGGGGAGGCGACCAAAAATGTGGTGGGGCGAGCGCCACCCCTCGTCCCCTCTTAGCGTCGTCCCTGATGCCGCTCTAGTTAGGTGGCGCACGGTCAGTAAACTAGCGGCCTGACCTACAACAATATTGGGGGGGGGGGCGACAAAATGGCCGCCACGAGTGGCCGGCCCATTTCATTTCTTCCAGGTCTGTTCGGGAATTGTCCAAGCAAATTCCATCGGTGAATTTTTGTACGGCGAGTCCCTCCATCTTCTGCCGGGCCAGCTTAGTAAGCCACTAACTTAATCACAGTAATCACCTGGAAAATAGCTCACGCGTACAAATAAATTTACGTATAGCCTTTTGCCACAAAGCTATTGAATTTCTCGACTGCATATAGCTCTGTAGTAAATAGCGACATGATCGTTTATCCAGAACTAGCGCTAAGTGGAGAATTCTTTTTTTGTTGTTTTGATTTATTTGTGTTGCTCAAGTGTGTTCGCCATATCAGAGGTGATGGCATTGAAGTACTTACCGCACCAAGTGAATTTTACTTGGTCAATATTTCCTTGAAAACTACATTTTTTGTGAAGACTAGAATGTACGTCTGTTACTAATGTTAACTGTGCGCAAAGCTAAGTAACCTCACTCGGCCTTGGTTATCTACAAAGAATTTATCCACGCCAGCAACAGATGGCGCAGAGGTGTGAACGTTTGCAAACACAAGAGCAACCTTGAACCGTATGTTAACTGTGAGCAAAGCTAAGCTAACTCACTCGACCTTGATTTTCCACAAAGTAGTTACCCACGCCAGCAACAGATGGCGCAGAGGTGTGGACGTTTGCAAACACAAAGAGCAAAAGTGAACCGAATGTTAACTGTGAGCAAAGTTAAGCAACTTCACACGGCCTAGGTTTTCCGCGTCAGCAACAGATGGTGCAGAGGTGTTTGCCCAGATCCACATTTGCCCAGATCCTCCAATACCCGAACAAAGTTCGGGGAGAAGCAAATATGTGGTCACAAAAGCCCGAAAACTACTGGCCCTAATAAGCAGCATGACCAAGGCTCGTCTCTTCCCCTACTATGTCACGTATCCTACAAAATCCTTTTTTAATCCTATCGGTAACCTGTTCCCCTCCCACCACCTCTCTCTCTCTGCTCGCTAGTCCCTTCTACTCCTGCATCAACCCACACACAGATCCTCTTTTCCGTATACTGGCCGTCTCTGTCCTCCGCTCTCTCCCCCTCTCCCAACAATCATGGGACGCAAATATTCCAGCCCTGAGCACTCTTTTCGGGAAATGGGAAGAAACTGCGGCCAGGGAAATAACTATGCCGAATTACTTACAATTAAGTGTCAATACGCGTAAAACGTTTCACCGCCACATTACAGTACAATCTCTTTGCCACCAGATCACAGCAGGAGGAGGAATGCAAACCCCCCCCCTCCCCCACCAAAAAAAATACGGGCCTAGCCACGTTGCGCCAGTCTCTTCTCTCTTACGGAAGCTGGCCGCCAACCCCAACCCCTCCTTAATAGTTGTTACCACGTAGCGCCAATCTCTTCCCATCCGATGCAACCCGCCCACCAAACACCACTTGCACCACCGGCCACTCGGGGAAGAAGTAATTAATACCAAAAATTATAACTACTAAACACTACGCCTATCCAATATCCACCACCAGATGGCAGCACCGAACATTCATGTCAGCCAAGCTCAGCAACCTCACTCGGCCTTACTTTTGGCAACACAATTATTCGCGGCGGCAATATTTTTTTTCCCCATTTGTCAGAACAGAGGCAAATGAAAATTGCAAACACGAAGACCAAACGTGAACCGAATGAGAACTGTGAGCAAAGCTAAGCAACCTCACTCGGCCTTGGTTTTTCACAAACTATTTATCCACGCCAGCAACAGATGGCGCAGAGGTGTTTGCTCAGACACTGAACTATTCGGGCGTTGAGTGGAGAATTGTTTTTTTGTTTTTTTTTGTGTATGTCGCTTTTCTCAAATGTGTGTACCATATCAGAGGTGATGGCATTGAAGTACTTACATTCCAAGGCTGATAAAAACAGCCCGTGCAAGTCCTCTGTATTTTTTCGGCTTCGGAATGCAACTCGTGGTTGAGAAAATTCATCTATAAAAACTAGGCCATCGTGATATTACTACTGAAAATCAAGTGTGCCGCTTAGAATATACAATATTTTCAATGGCAGAGTTCCAATTGGTCGATTTACTGTTAACTATCTTACGTAACGTATAGATTATAATTTACGTTAGTATTATAGCTGTATTACGTACTATAGTCAACTTATAAAAGCGTGCAACTAGCACGGCGGGCATGGCACACCACCTCCTTCGTGCCCCGGTGATATAATATCGCTTGGCTATATTATTATTCCAACGATTTTCCGCACCATTATACGTTTGAGTGACAGGACAGCAATTAGAAGCTCGATGATAAAAGCATCCTGAAAAGATATTAATTGGAGACTAATTTGTTATTTGAACGGAAAAGGGTACAATAAATTTATTTGCGACCTTGGAATTTTCATTACGTGCCAAGTTGTCAACACGCAAACAACATTATTGTAAGCATGGGGAATGGTTGTCTGGAATAATAAGATGAAAGTACATGTCTCGTTTCACAGAATCCCGTTTGGCAGAAAATAAACGGATAAGATTTTTCTCCATTTCGCAGAATTCCGTTTCGCAGAATATTTTTTCCCCCCAAATCGCGTGCCGAGATCGCTGCGAGTATGCATAAAATATCAGAAACTGCAACTTATCACAAATTCCTTCCAATCAGCAATGCATCTTTAACTTCTCAAAATATTAAATTTTTAAAGAATATTTTGATTCGGCAAAACGGGATTCGGAAAAAAAACGGGAATTGCCGTTTCGCAGAAAAATCGTAATCCGTTTTACTTTCTGTGAAAAGGAAAATCACCGCCGCACCGATACCGATACCACAAATATCGGCAACCAACCAATACCGGTACGGTGCAGTGGTGATTTCCCTTTTCACAGAAAGTAAAACGGATTACTATTTTTCTGCGTAACGTTGTTGATATTGGTTGCAATTTTTGTGGTATCAGTACCGGGTGGTATCGGCAATATTTTGCTGAAATATCGATAACTAGGAAACTGTTCGAGATTACAATACGCGGTTTGTGCAGTTTTGCTCAGGAAATTCCCGTGCGGCTTCCTATCTATTTTTTTTTTTTTACTGTTGGTTACTAGGCCTACTTAAATTTTTTATTTTAATAATAATAATTATTATTTTTTTATAATTATAATTTTTTTCAAAAAAAAATTACACCATTCATAAAAATGAGATTCAATTATGGATATCTGTATCGGTACAGGTATCGGTAAAAGAAATTTTAAACTGGAACGGTATCTGTATCGGTGCAGCCTAAAAAGGAAAGCATTTAAGGCTCAAAGAAATAATTTTTTTTTAAATAAATAATATTTGCAAGGATTTGCAATCCTTTCTTTCTTTACTACTTGCATTATCTCTAGTGTGGAGGCCAAGAAGCAAAGTTGCTTTCCCTCCATGTATGTTTGTTTGTGATATTTAGATCACCACTGAGAAGGATTGAACAGTTACTTAGCTCGGCTGGAGCCTGTAGCCAGTACCCGCCCCGGTAGCGCAGTGGTTAGAGCGCCCGGCTAGTAAACGGGATGTCCTGGGTTCGAGTCCCAGTCGGGGCAGTAGTCTTTTCTTTCTTTCTCAGACTAGTGTATTGTGTATCCTCACAAGGACAGTCTTTAATGCAGACTGCTTGCTTCATTTACCCTTTACCTTGTGATTTCTTTCTTTAAATAATATTTAACACGTAGAAGTTAGCATGGACCGCTAAGGCTCATTTACTAAAGCTCCATGCCAACTTTGAGAACAATGAAACGTCTTGTTATTTTTTTTCATTAGTGATAATCGTTAATTAGTTGGTGTTCTCACGACGACTTTCAGCGGAGATACCTTGG
This sequence comes from Lithobius niger, assembly GCA_023313725.1. NCBI lineage: Eukaryota > Metazoa > Arthropoda > Chilopoda > Lithobiomorpha > Lithobiidae > Lithobius > Lithobius niger. The sequence goes on from JAHWFP010130174.1 coordinate 147,765, forward strand.
TCCGACTGCTTAACAAGAGTTACTGAGAGTTGATAAGGGGATTAAGTATTGGGGGTTGCGACTGACCGAAACCAGGAGTGACTAAATGCCTACACGTCCATGGGAAGTGGGAGTGTCCAAGTTGTAACTCTTGCTTCGTGGCCCACCTTTCGTTTCACGGTTTCCGTCTAATGAGCTACATTGAAAATTTCGATTACGACATATCAAGGAAAGGAATTTTTGCAAAACTAAGTCGCACAGGAATGCTACCATGGAAACAAGTAATCTATTGTGTGCGCAGCGTATCTTGAGTCCTCCAAGTATTTTATGAGCGGCTACGTCTTCCTGGAGGAGGCGGCTTTAATCGACGCCCGCCATCGTTTTTGTAACCATCTTGGATATCAGCAAGGCACTCTGTTACTGAAAACGTACAATCAATTATCAATCAATTCCTTCTGCAGCGAATTCAAGATAGGCCGCGGACACCATAGCTTTAATTCAAGCCAACAGTGCAGCAAAAATAAGGCAAAGGACTGTAAGGATGGGTAAAACAAATGGGGGGAGGGCAACAAAAAGGTACACATATATATAAAGGTATATGTCGATTGATTCCCCAGCACCATGCAGCTGAAAAACCACAGGGAATCAACACATGAAATGCGGCCAAAGAGCAACAGGTAAAAACAAACCTACAGATTGTCCTGGAGGTAGAAAAAGGTATATGGTGGTACTGAAACGGCCAAACTTGGTAAAGCCTGTTGTGTCAAGGGGTGGTTAGGGCCGTAGTAGGGGTGGGGGAGGGGGGGAGGGGCTTCGTCTGGACTAACTGAGGGGGAAAAAGTACAGCCACCATGCTGTCAGGGTGACTAGGATTACTCTGACTGTGAAGGAGCCCCCATGCTGGTGCTATACTAACACTCACATGAATGTTCGTGACCGCAACAATCAGTTTACTCCGGCTTGGGGGAGGGGGGCTCGATTTAAATATTTTCCCGGGCCTCCAATAACCTTACTACGGTGCTGGGGGTGGTCAGTACAAAGAATTATGATGAAGAATTTGCTCGGCTTCTTTTTACCTCAGAGTATAACAACGTTCGCTTTTTATACAAATAAAAACGGTAAAAAGATGGGGTAACGTTTCAACGTCCAACGTTATTGCTTCTCCTTTCGATTGTCCAGTGTTTATCTGATGTCCGCGTCCGTCGGACGTTAAAAGTAACGTCCACCTTTTCTTAATATTTTATTTATGTAAAAAAAAAATGGATTAAATCACTATTATATTGTCAAGTAAAGCAACTTCATCGTCATACAGTCCAAATTACTATAAGTTTCGTGGCAATTGCCAACCCCCCAAAAATATAATCACAGGAAAGCCAACCTTTAATCACACATGTTCTAAGTTGGCATGGTGAACTAACCACGAACAGGTGTTGTTTGTCAGAGCATCCCAATTTACATTAACGCCGTTAAGCTGTTATTTGGACGGCATTGTAAACTAATCATGCAGCAAGTTGTAAAACTTTTGTCTCAGTAACTGCCCGTGCATTCCTCCTTAAGACTAGTGTATTGGATGAATGACACACAACAAAGCAACTTGTAGCTGAGCTCATAAACTATTTTTATGGCGATATTTCAGCTTAAAACTGTGTTCTCAACTTAACAGGGAGCCGAGAAATGTTAGTGGCAATAATTTTATCCTAACGTTACACGATGAATCACAAAAGGAAGACGCTGCTAATCTGCAAGACAAGGTCATAGTGATGGCGCGTTTTGCAAAGCGGGAAAACCCCTTCTCGATCTGTCCGTCCGCATGAATTGACTTGAGCATGGCAGAACCGATTTTCATGAAATTTGGTATGCGGCAACTAACTTATCGACCAAATACGAAATCACCACAAACAGGCAAAAATTACGGACGCAGTTCAAAGTTGATTGACCGCCTTATTAAAATTCGTTAAGGCATGACTGCTATATTATGGCTTGTTCAAAATTATAATCGTTTACCGATAATTACCACGAAATCAACATTCGTGCAAGTGGGAAATATATGTCTACTGCACGCCCCACAAAAAAAAAAGGAAACTAATTACCCAACAAATTGCAAAATATCACGTTACTGTATAAAATGACCATGACTGGTTGAGCTTGTGTTGTTGTGTTGGTAGGTTTATATGTGCTGAAAGACTTTTCGCTTGGGGGCCGCACACAAATGATGTCACATAAAGGGAAAGGGGGGGGGGGGGTTTCACAGCGTTGTGACAGTTTAGGAGTTGTTAAATTTTAGTCGTCATGCGTCATATTGGTTATGGAATAACTAGCAAAAAGGATAAAACGCAGGGGGGAAAAAGGTAATCACTAATTTTCGGGGGAAAATCTGACTAATTTCACAACTAGATTATTTAGGATTTTCCAGAAGTGTCTCCCTCTTCATTGGGACGTGGGGAGGAGGGGAAAGTGTTCGATGTTTGTGACGTCATTTTCTAGATGAGGATTGCAAAAGTTGCTACAAGTTGTGACAAACTGGGATGAGGGAGGGATGATAAACTGGGATGATAATTAGAGTGACGTCATTTGTGTACGGACCATTTGGGATGAAAGCCTATACAGTTTTAAGCGGGACGTCGGACGAAAGTCTAACTGGAAAATCGTCTAGGAGGAAGCTTTGAGCTGGACCCGCGAACATGCACAGAAGTATAAGCTGCGAACTAGAAGCCCTACGATGCAATAACCACCAACATTTACGCAATCGCGGATGTTAGGATATAACGCCACAACATAACGCCGCGTGGCCAATTTCCGCAGCAGTATTGCCGCAAGGAGATGCTGATTATATTTGTTCTGTTTGCATGCTGTGTTCAGAGAAAAGATGGGTTGGATCAATGGAGCCACATTTTTTTTAGTGGTTAATTGGGTCAAAGACCTTGATCAAATTTTGATCCACATCCCCCTGACCCATTTTGAAAACTGGCCCAAAATGACTCACAACCCAAAATGAGTCACTAACCCAATGATTTCTAAAATAAGGAGCTGAAAATATGTTATGAACGTCCACTACTTGAACCACGTAGTGTAGTAGTATGTAACCATTCATGAGCCACTCCAACTGCTTCTCATGCTAAGAACATGCAACGTAATTAGTATTATCGCAACCTTTCTCTCCCCCGCCCCACCAGCACCAGTTTTTTCGACATTCACTGAAACCTCTAACGGCTAGTTTCCCTGCTGAAGCACATGGTTCATAACTGTTTCCCCGGCTAGAGTTTGTAGTACACGATAATTGTGAGACGGACTTGAGTTTTGAAATTGAATTTATTCAATTTACGTATAGTAAGTGCCAGTTAGAGGAATTCGCGCAACCAGGAACAAATGAACATGTTTGTTTCATGTGTCATGTTTGTTCATTTGTTCCTGGCGCAACACACAAGAAAAAAGAAAAAAAAAATAACAAGTAAAATTTAAAACACTGCTCGGAGCAACAACTTTGCCTCCAAAAATTACAACAAACTTAAAAAATTTGCTAACCACAAAGGTACAACATTATTCCTCAAATCATAGATGGTGTTGCCCTGAAAGAATTTCAATTCCATAGCTAGATGTTTCAATGAGCAAAAGAATTTCTCAGTATGAGAATGAGGATTTCACATCTTAAAGGGACATAAATCCTTCCGGTATGTCGTGCGACCCTTTGAGACTAGCGTTTGCAACATTTACACAAACGCAAAATCACCTCGCACGCTAGAAAAAACAAGAAAATGAATGTGTTGGGAACATTTACATACGTTTGAACTAATGTGGCAAAACTGAGTCATACAGTAAAGCCAACAGGGATGCATGTACCTTTAAGGGATGAACTCGTGTGGTGAAGTTGATTGCAAGTCTGCAAGCTGCAACCTCAAAAAAAAATTAGGTAGGCTAATAATAGATTCGATTAAACATTTTAGGCATAAAAATTAGCCTTCTATTTTCTCCCCATGTTAAAAAGACATACCATTTCACTGTATCCGAGCATCCTGCGCGAGAAAGCTTTTGCATTTACATAGGTTAGCGTGAATGTAACAAAACCATTCGTCACGAGGGGAAAATAGGAAAGTGAATCCCTTTGCAACATTTACAGGCGTTTGAAGTAAAAATGAGCCATACAGGGAAGCCAACTGGAAGGAATGCACCTTTTCAAACGCTGTCTGTATAGCTCCACTTTTAAAGGCACATAAATCCCTCCGTTCTGGCCGCTTTACTCTGCGTCACCTACGCTAAAATATAGTTCAAACGACCGCAGCGCGCATTGCTCTAGGCATTAGTCATACTCATTTCGGGGCCGCTGCAACGTGACACATCGTACGACCAAGTCGCACTCTTGAGCGAAGGATTAATAATCCTTCCTCCAGGGCCGCGGCTTGCCAGCGATGTGGCGGGAGTTATTTACCGCTCGGACCGAGCCGTTTAAAACAAGCCTAATAACATTCACGCGCCACTACTGACATCTGCATCGTACCCTTAGACTAGCAAATGAAAGGTAAATCAGTTTATATAAAACTATTTCCGGTAATGTATCGAGTGAAACTGTTAAAATATACCGGAGGGAGTTATGTGCCTTTAAGATCCTTAAATTCTTTTAGTAAACCTCTTTTGCACACTACGGACTTTTTTGAAAAGTATTTTCCAAAAGGGAATTGCATATTCAAAAATTGGTATAATCAAAGCTGCTACCAAGTGATCATTGCACTGGGTTCTCAGCTTGTGACGATAAAAGATAATGAATTTGATTTACTATAATAATGCTCTCAGAGTGTTTTACAAATGTAAATCTGTCAACAATAATAATTTATTCCCAAGTCACGGGTATGTGAAGCAGATGTAGAATTGATGCAGAAGCAGATGTGAAGCTGATATAGAATTAGTCGATTTTTTTTGCCCCAACGTGAAGCGAAACAAATTTATCGACGTTGATTAGCAATTGCCAGTTGGTTTAGCTTGGTCAGTTATAACTTGAGACCAGGAATAATCCTCAATAGATAGGATGTGGGGGCCATTTTTGTATCATCAGCATATTTGGATTTAACTCCAAAATCATCATCACAAAAATCCCTGAAGAAGACACAAAGGAGCCAGAACGGACCCCTGAGGGAGTCCACTGGAGTCATCAACCCAAGGAAAACGATAGCCATCCTTCATTTTTCAACCATTGTTGCAAACGAAACAACATTTACGATGCATCCACTTGAACGAGTATGCAAATGCCGACAGAGGACTAGGCCTACGTAATAACTAAGAAGGGTGGTACCACATACAGGGAGGGCTCCCACGCCTAAATAGCAAATTTCTTTTTTAATCTTATTACAAAACGGATCCAAATTTTAGGGACAATCGACACTTGTTTCATTTTTAACTCTCTTAAGGACAATTTGTAACCCACTTTTTTTGTTTTTAACATACTTGACGTTGAGGAGGGGTGGTTGAACATGAAAATGTGACCTACATTTGTTTGACCCCCCCTCTCAAAGGCGCTGAAAAAAATCTTGACATCCCCCCTCCCCGCCCAACTAAGGTCCAAATAACTTGACCCATCCCGTCACACGAAAATAACTCAGGCTGAGTACGGATGATATCTTAAAACCAATTAAATAAATCTTAGTCCGGACTGACACGTTTCCTAGAAATGCTGTATCAACACATATTTTTGAACACACTCAAAGATGTAGTTTTAAAACCTGGTTTGTACGCCACATTTTTTTTAGAGGACAAAAGTTATATTCTGAACCTTGTAAACATTACAAGAGGTTGGGGGGGGGGGGGCGTCTTTAGAAATCTTGAATTCTTATGGGTCACTTAATTGTGATGGTAGTTCGTACTCTCAAGTGTGAATTTGTTTACAGCATTTTCTAAAAATGTTGGTTTATTTTATGATATTTATGATACAAAACAAAAATTCCCTAAATGACATTTAGTTAAAATCCAAAATTGCATGAATTTTATGACAAGTTGGAAGCCTGTACTCAGTGGCGCATCCACGGATTTTGTTTGGAGGGGGCAAAAAAAAAATGGGTCCGAAAGCGTGACATTTTTAAAATTGTCATATCAGTGATTTTTCATGCTTTAAGAAGCTTAAATTAAGAAATTTTCTTCATGGCAGTAAATTCCGTAATACTTCTTCCTTCAACTATGCGAATAATTTTTCACATTTTGGGACGGGGGTGGGTGGAGGAGAGGAAATACTAGCTCGGAAACAGAATTTGGGTTGTTGAGAGATATAAACCGACGTTGGGCCTTCTTGACGCGAAAAAGAGGAGCCTTTTAATGTCAGTAGAAAACAAAATAGAAGTGCTTACAATTGGTCAGTTAATTCCGGGCCTTTTGTCCCCCTTTGGGTGCGCCACTGCATGTACATAATACTTCTCAACCAACTGGATCTCCTTAAATTTGGCGCCGTCGCCTACACCAGCCTGTTCTCAACTACAACCGTACTCACTTCCTAGTATTCCAGGTCTAGCCTACTTAAGGTTATTTCAGTCTAGTTACATACTAAGAGTCAGAAGGGTCCTTACGCAGTTACCACGGTTCATTTTCTACGACTTTGGAATGCAAATATACCGTGTCAACATTCTATTGATAGATTATGCTAATCAACTTTCGTTCTTGCAACCACACCCACTTGGCCAACAACTACTTTCTCCAGCAGCCAAGCATTCACCTTTAGCCAGCCAGCAAGTGTTTTAAGTATAAGCTTCGCCTTAGGATATTGCTTTCAAAATAGACTCTGTAGGCTACATACATACACTATACCTGCACTAGAAGAGGCTGTTAATTACTGAAGGCTTCTTTCTCACTGGCTAATAATGGTATGCAACAACCCCATTACTTCCAAAGGGCTTTCAAATTGCTGCGCTAAACTGCTGTTAACCCAGAAGTGTATATAATTCTTGAAGTTGAAATAAACAAATTTGACAGGTTAAATAGCTCGATTCTACCGCAAGAAGAATTATTTTTTACTAGCTTACTAAACTGTTTTCCCCACTTTTTTTACTTATCAAAAACTGTCTACGATCAAAAAATAATTATTGCCCTTAATTATACAGCCTGACAATCTTTCACAGTCCTTACATACTACTATATTCATGTTATCACTACTCTAGAATAGATGCTCAAAAAAATATACTTTTTTGATAAAAAGTGATCAAATCTGAACAAATCAAGCTGCGCCACACAAACTGTGGTATGTCGTCATTAAGGCTCGGAATGCGCAAACTGATAATTTTCTTTCTAACAATAAACAAGCGGCTACATAGTCGCAACCGTCATATCTGCCACTTCATCAAAGAAAATATTAAGGCGCACACCTCTATCACGCACTCAACCACGATGTTTATTATTCAAGATGATGGAATAAAACCAACAAAAGATCAATTTCACACGAACGGACAAACGCAGTGATAGCACAATCTGTCTAAAATTAGCACGACATTGAATTTGTGAGTGGTGAGCATCTCATATAGCATCTCTTTATAGTTTTAGAGAAAATAGCACTGTAACTAGTTAACAAGAATAAAATGCCTAATGTAAACTGCACATACAAAAAATAAACGACGTTTCGGGATATACAGCACCCCGTTCTCAATTGCATTACAAATCAGCAATCAAGCAGTTAACCGATGCTTCACTACTGACTTTTAATGCACTTGAAAACGGGGTGCTATATATTCCCGAAACGTCGGGGTCTTTTTTGGTTTTTTTTATGTGCACTTTGCAGATCTTTTTATTCTTGTTATCTTAGCATCTCTCGCTCGGCCCAGTAATTGTGCTCTTCAGAACTCAGTAATATACCTAGTTTAATTTAACTACATGCGTAGACAATTCAAAATTATAATAGTTTGCCCCGAGTTACGCATTTTGAAAGACCTTAACGGTAAAAGTGGAAATGATTTAGGCCTTTTATAGCTTGCTAGATAAAATTAGTAAAATAATAGCCTTACAAATTATAAAATGTGATGTTGATGTATGAAATTTGGTCTGAAAATGGAGACGTAACTTTGCTGCTTGTACATAACTGCTGAGTCATTTTGTTTTGGCGTCAGTAAATATTATTTAAGCTGGAAGTAGCCGGTACAGTATGCTGAGAAATAAACGCTACAAGCATACAAAACTATAATAAACCTTTGATTATAGCTTAAGCTTGTCTATGTTTAAACAATAGAGGATTTTATAGACATGGATAAAACATACCCTTCAGTACTTTCCTGTATCCCAGGTGAAACAGCTTTTACAACATTTACTTACAGGGAGTAGAAAGGTCGTTTTACACGAGAAAAAACAACAGGAAAATAAAAGAACGTGTCGACTACATCAGTCATCAAGGTTCCGCAAGTTGAACTAATTCGGTGTTTGGGGTCGTGTCGTAACTATTTCACTTCATGATAAGTTAATGATAACAATCGAACCGTTTGACCTGCACAGCATGGCTTGTTGTTGTTGTTGGTTGGTTGTTGTTGGGATCTTTGCCCTTGCCTGGAGAATGAACCGATGATTTTTCAACTATTATAGCTTAAAACGTAGGTACAACAGGTACAATGTGACTACAATACTCTTGTTGTTGATATTTTCTTGTTTGGGAAATTTTGCTCTCACCTAGAGATTGAACAAATGAACCGCTTTTCAACTTTTATAATTTAAAACGTAGGTATAACAAGACCTAGGGCGTATTGACCGCCATTTTAATGTGACTACAATATTTTTTGTTGTTGTTTTTCTTCTTGTTGGGGAAATTTTCCTTTCACACAGATACCGAACCAGTGAACAGATTTTCAACTTCTATAGCTTAAAACATAGGTAAAAACAAGGACCGGGCCTTTTGAACTCCATTGTAATGTGACTATAATATTCTTTTTAGTTCTGTTTTTCTTGTTGGAGAATATTTTGCTTTCACCTAGATATCGAACCATTGAACCGAGTTTCAACTTTAGCTTACACACAGTTCATACGTCACGTTTTAGTGTGACGCGGATGGCTTACATGTCCTTTTCTTTTATCTGTTCCTTTAGAGCATTATATTTTAGTCTTCTGCACAAAGCTGGGATATACAAGAACGACTTTATCCGTCCGTCGCTTTTTTCAACAGTAGTCAAGTGAACGTTAAAAAAACTCGGCAAATTAACACATCGTTGCTCCTTACAGCTAACATGCTTCTTCGACGTCAATGAAATAATATTTGATCGTCACGTTTATCACGCGCATTTAACGCACCTGCGTCTGATAGTTTAAAGATGCTTCGTTGCCACGGCAACGTGAAGACTCGACACGGTGTTGCATGAATAAATAGGCCTACTTTCGAACCCAATACTCCGTTAGCAGCTACTTATGAAATTTAAAAGGTAGGTAAAAATTGGGCCTAAAATCTAAGTCATTTTTAACCTGAAATTGTGCATGGTCACTACATTTACATTGTATAACAGAGACTGCTGTTGCAGTGCTTGATAGAGGTGTGAGCCTCAACAGTGGTGGAATTGTCGAAAATGTACAGAAGACCGATTGCAACTAGGTAATTGCTGCCACTGCTTGTTTTTAAAGCTTACAAAGCTTCAGCATCTTTTACACTAGCGCGATACTGATGAAAAAAAATAGTAAAAATATTTTTTTTTTAAATACTTAAATTTGACGAGCCTTATGTCACAGCCGAAGCAATTAATGCTTGTATGGCTGAACCGGCTCAATTTTGAACATTACCAGATTTTTTTTAGAGAAGAAGAAATCTGGTAAAGGGAGGTGCCAGCCCGGGTAAATCCGGAAACCTCCGATCATCGTCGGGGCCGAAAGATTGTCCAAAATTAGCCAGAATACATCCCATAGCCGCTGAAGGAGCATGGTAGCCTCTCACGCTTCCCTGGCCGGCAGCCTTGGCAAACCTCCAGCAAACCCTCCAGCACCCAGGCTGAGCTCTCCCACCACTCAGCCACAATGACCACATGCCTTTAACCCTTTGAGTCACTGGGTCCAGGTAAATGGACACTCGAGGGGATGGCCAAAAACTAAGTCCCAACTCGCACTGCAAGCTTTGTGAGGGGGGCCCGGGAACCCCGAGCAAAGCGAGCAGCAACAACCCAAAGGTTAGTGTCCTCCCCTCCAAACCAAGCGAATGCCGGTTCGAATCCCGCGACCGACCCAACTATCACTAGTTAAAAAAAAAATCATCCACGTATAATGCGTGACTCAAAGGGTTAATGTATTTTTCTTCTATCTGTTCCTTTCGAGCATTAAGTTTTTTTAAGGCTTACATCCGTATTTGTACGCGTTAATAAAACGTCTGAACTACGAAGCAAAACGAAGTCTCATACACGAACGCCTACATGAAAACAACACCTTCCACTTTACATGGTTCGTACAGCATAATCGTTTATTTTTTCATTGTTATCTAGTACCTTCCAGTAACTACTGGGTAATTTCAAACTTTAAAACTTGAGGACCTACCCCTCACAATTTTCGTGAAGCCCACGTTTGTGTAGCTTTGTCAATTTACATAAGTATGCTTGAATGTGGCAAAACCGTCTTATATGCGAGGGGGGATGGGGAATACACGAAAATGAAAGCGTTTAAAACATTTATAAATTTAACGGGCCCAACCCGTACGTTTTTGTGCACTCGATGTGACCTGACCCGGATATAGCCACTACCCCGAGAGCCTTGCTGTGGTTCAACACGATCTGGCATATGTTTCGCAATGTGAAAAAGTCAAAAATTATGTAGCGTGTGCCGTAATTCGACTTCTCGTGCCACGCTTAGCAACAAACTGGTATTAGGGCCCGTTTATAGTCATCGCTCGCCGAATGCTATTTGCTAGTTTTCCGTTGCTACTAAATGAATGCGGTAATAGATAACAAATTGTATGTATTATAAATAACAACACGGATAAAGAACTAAGTGCCACAGTAATTTTAAAGATTGCTACATGATTGTTGTCATTTCACGCTATTTCTAAAATTTGCTATTCTCCCTCAAAGTACAGCTTCTAGCAATGATCAAACGTCGGTAGAATAAATATAGCTTCTCGCTGCGAGAATTCAAAATCCAACACGGCGTCCATTTCGTGGCTATCGAATCGAAGACAAAGTATGGAATGCCGGCATACAAAAAACAGTCCGTCGTCTTGTACTACAGTAAAAATTGTTTTTTTGTTGTTGTCATAAATCTACGCTCAAATGTTGCAAGCATCGTACGCCGTTCACGAGGCACGACGAGAAGATTTGCTCTGCTTCGTTGCCAAGGTTACTAATACGTATAGCCAACTCGAAAGCCGCATACTTCGGTAAGGGCACGTTTACGCAACGACTTGCCTTTGCATTCTCGTAGCTAAATTTAATCACGATGGTAAAGGTCTCGTTGCCATGGTAACGGCGCTATATGGATTAGCTAAATCCGACATCGTTTGAGTAAAGGCTTGCAGTCTTATAATCCGTTACAATAAAATAAAGAATTCCTCCTGACGAAACAATTTTCTTAGTCGCTTCTGAACTCGCATATTGACTGTTTACGTTGCGAGCTGGCAGAGCTAAAACTGACGCCATTTTGGAATTTCAGATGATTTCTAGCTTCTAGCTGCTAAAATGCAAAGGCGAGTCGTTGCATAAACGCGCCCTAAAGGCGAGAAGCAGCCTTCAGATTTAGTATTGATCAAGTAAAAGCTAGTGAGCGAGAAAACTGTCGTTGCATAAACGCGCCCATAGGGCGGTTTTACGCAACGATAATTTTCTCGCTTACTACCTTTTACTTGGTTAATATTAAATCTGCTGGCTGCTTCTAGCCTTTACCGAAGAATGTGGCTTTCGAGTTGTCTACATACGTAGTAACCATGGCAACAACGCGGACGCAAATCTCCTCCTCGTGCCACGACGTACGATGCGTGCAACATGACAGCGTCGATTTATGAGTTATGACAACCAGAAAACAATTTTTACTGCAGTACAAGACGACGGACAGATTTCTGAACGCCGGTATTCGATGGTTTGTCTTCGATTCGACAACCCCGAAATGGGCGCCATGTTGGATTTTGAATTCTCGCTGCGAGTAGCTATTTATTCTATACCGTCGTTTGATCACTGCTACAACCTGTTTTTTTTTTAACGAGAATAGCAAATTTTGGAAATAGCGTGAAATGGCACCAATGTTGTAGCAATGTTTAAAATGACTGTTGCACTTTGTTGTTTATCCGTATTGTTATTTATAATACATTTAATTTGTTGCCTATTACAGCATTCATTTAATAGAAACGGGAAATTAACCGTAAATAAATAATGGTTGCCTATAGCAAAAAGCGTTCGGCGAGCGAGAAGTCTCCGTGCATAAACACGCCCTTAGGGCGCATTTACGCCACGACTCGCCTTCGCCTTCTCGCAGCTAGAAACTAGAAATCATCTGAAATTCCAACATGGAAGCGGTTTTAGCTCTGCCGGCGTGCAACGAAAGTAGTCAATATGTGAGTTAAGAAGAGATTGGGAAATTCGTTCCGTCAGGAGGAATTCTTTATATTATTATCACGGATTGTAAGACTACAAGCATTCACTCAAACGATGTCTGATTTAGCTAATCCAGGAAGCGTTGTTACCGTGGCAACGGCACCTTTGCCACCCCGATTAAATTCTTGCTGCGACAATGCAAAGGCGAGTCGTTGCATAAACGTGCCCTAAAAGTGGCACTAACACTGATTGAAAGTCTGCAGAATCTGGCAACATCTAGCGCTATCTGGTACTATCTAGCGCTTGCTTGCATCAAGCGATGGAATGCACAGCGCCATTTCTTTTAACGAAAAAAAAAAAAGCCACGACATCCTTAATTATTGAGTGAAAATTTTGTACGTCCTCGTGCACCTGAGAGCAAGCTGTAAAGGTTAACGATATTACTGCCGCTAGACGACGCCATGGTATTTTCGTTCACTTTTTCAATCGGTGATAGTGCCACTTTAACACCAACCAAAATTTAGTTCCCATTGAAACTTTCTGTTGTTCTGAATTTAGTTCCAAACCAATTTGTTAACAAATGGATTTCAACGAAGTTGGGATATTATCTGATAACGTACTGAGTAAAAAAAAAAAACATACTGTACAAAATGTATGGAAATTCTTGGGAAATTCCAGGGCAAGGATGGAAATAACTAAACTTCGTAAATATTTGCATCAAAGCGGATGCCAGATGTGTAAGGTGGTAATAAGGTGAGCCGTATTCTACAGACAAAATCTGATATTAAAAGGGAGATATGTGTTTGTTTGTGGATCATAAACACCCAGCTTTGACGGCCCGTCATAAAATCATAAAACTTTTGGTGGAAAATAACTATGAAGGCATCTTCGCGGTCGTTTATTGGCAGAGCAGATGGAGCAAACAAAACAGGCCTATAACGGACATTAACGGCCAAAACATTGGTCAGTTGGAATGAAATTTGCCACATCGCTTAAAGGTACATTCCGCCTGCCTTATAACAGCCACGCGTAAATCGCCATCCGCGCATGTTACCATTGCACCGTTTCGCGAGACTAGACGTAGTAACACAAGGCCAACTAAGACAGTAATTGCGTTTCTGGCAGCGAGGAACGCAGCTACTATCTCAGTTGGCCTTGGGCGTAGTAGACGAAACAGCATGAACGCAAAAATTGTGTCGTTGCAAACTGGAAAGATTTTCGTATTTTAACATCACACTTTATAATTTTTAAGGTTAGTATCTTATAATTTTTTTTCGGCGATCTATTGGCATAAATAATTTTAATTTTTACCGCATTAGTCTTTTAGGTTTTGGATATCATGGTAATTATTAGCAAACGAATAAAAATTAGTACTTGTACACATACAGAGATGAAACGTCATGGTTATTGTAAGTGCGCAAAGGACCACATAATCGCAGGATGCTATTAAATTAGTTCCCAATATTCAACAGAAAATCTCCTAAACGCCTCATTTTAAAACGGATTTTTACCAGAGGATTGACTAACGGTAAGTAAATAAAACTTTGGGGCCGTACTTGATGTGGAGGATCGAGAAAAATGGCGTTGGGAGGCATGTACCTTTAATAGACCGAAAAGAATTATTGGGCTCGCATTTGCCGTAAAGCTTTCAATTACTCCAGACTAAATTACGTTTTTCGAATTTGTCGAGATGACACAAATGTGAATAGTTAAGGAATTCCGACGAAGCATTATTACAGCGTACAGCAGGTATAACCAAGTGAACTTTAAAAAAAAACGGAAAATTAACACATCATTGCTTCAGTATGGATGTACAAACATTTCAACGTAATTCAACGGTAATAATATTATTAATAACATTTTATCATAGCATTTTACCACTATGGAAAGGCAGGCGATCGGAAAAGCGAAGGAATTCCCATTAATGATATCAAGGGTAATATGGATATTTGGATATTACCATATTACCCTTAATGATACGCATTCGCTTCATTTGAAAAGAATGCTTGGAGGAATTAACTTCAATGTGGCGACCATAAAATTCCCTTTACTAGCTAGGAGAATCTCAAATTTGAAATCTTAAATCATCGTAGTATGACGAAGCTGTTTATATGAAACGAAACTGCACAGCTGTCAACACGTCTATACCAATGTCCACAGTACGAATACTAACGTCTTCATGTTAGAGATTCCCCGTTAATAAACTCTCAACACCATGACGCGTGATAAAATTAATCTCGAACACGGTTCTGCTACGTACGTTGAGCAGTTTATTCAGTATGGCACCCAACGAAAAGGCTGAAGTCTCCAGCAGGGGGTCTCTTCCGACGGCTGTTGATTTTGGCACTGTTGTCACAATGCAGCTCCACAGCTTACGCACATGCGCACAAGCTAAACCAGAACGGAGCCAGTGACGTTACACGAAATATTGGAGGCAGACCGACTTAATGAACTAGGAAGAACCAACCTTCCTGTAATAGTAGTATCGTTCCACTTGACCTTGGTCAGTAGCAACAATAAACCACGACGTTTAAAAAAAAAGTAAATTAATTAACGAAAATTAAAAAACTAGCCGTGATGACTCGTCGAGAAAGAAAAGTTTGAAAGCATCCAGTGGCGCCCCCGAAAGAAACAAAGGCTCTATAATTTGCCATTGTAAAAGCGACAGGACACTTTTAGTGAGGCGAGTTTTCTTTTCGTTGAGGTGCCCCCAACGAATGGGGTGTAGTCAGTATCTGGAGCCGATGGCCATGCAGGTCGGGCTCCTTTTGTAAAAATTGAAAGTAGGAACAAGTTAACCGAGTACTAAAAAGTGGTCCCTATTTTCACTATAACAAAAAAAAAAACAGAAATAAGTATTAACTTTATTTCTTTCAGCTCATGTGTTTTTTTGGGGGGCCATCCTGTATATGGGGGGGGGGACGAAGCCCCCAAGGGCGTATTTACCACCGGCCCCGCCTAACGTAGCTAAGCCACTTAAAGCAACTAGAATACTATCCATTTGGTTTCAAATTTAAAGGCGCTTCAAACAGTATCCGAGTCGAGTATACAATTAGTCCTATTATCGGCTCGTAAGTTATTGCAACCTGACTAGAAAATTCCACTTCTGTCAAAACAACGTAATGACACCAATTTTTAACTGATTTTGATATTCAGATATACTAAATTGATTGCCTCGATGAGAGCTTTCCATTGGTATGGACTAAATTGGTTCATTACCTATGGAAAGCTCTCATCGAGGCAATCAAATTAGCAGATTTAAACATCAAAATCAGTTAAAATTAGCTTATGCAGTTTTGAGTTGTTAAAACTGGAAAACCCAAGCCTCACAGTAAATAAAGAACAGTTTACTTGTTAGAGTGGTCTCACACCAAAGTCGACAAAATGTCGCACGACAGGACATTTTGTCGAAACCTGTCTCAACATGCTGCAGACCTCTCCAAAACCATAGGAATGCGCTGAACGCCACAGACCGGATGCGACGTTGTCGCAAGACGTCTTTAGGCGTCGCACGTGTGAAGGGGTCTCTCCAGCAGATGCGACGTTTCGTCTTGCACTGACGTTTTGTCGACTTTGGTGTGCGGCCACCCTACATTCTCGACTCGACTTGAGAGTAAAATTCTTCTTCTCGTACGTATGCTACGAAGGTAGCATTCTTGAGCCGGTCGTTGAGTTAGTTGCAAGGGGTACGGGATGAAAATGGAGGTAAAAATCAACGTCGTCTTTAGACAAGCCGATGCTGTGAGAGCGGGTTTCTAAATATAAAGGGGGATTGCCACCAAATGACAGGCTGTAGCATCTATAGCCATTTGCCACTGTCTAGTTATGTCTATAGCCCTTACTTTCAACAAGCGAAGGAACACACAAATAAATTTCTTTTTATACAACAAACTAACTACGTACCTCCTTAATTATCGAGCGTAAAGTTGGTGCGCCCACGTGCGCCAGAAAGGAAGCGGTAAAGTAACGGCTAACATCATGGGCGCTTTTTTCTATACAGCGACCGTTTTGAAACGTAGATTTTGAACCGCTAAATGGGCGCCATCTAGTGACAGTGATATTGTTAACCTTGACCGCTTGCTCCCTAGTGCACGTGAACGTGTCAACTTTAATTCAGTAATTAAGGAGGCACGTGGCTATAGTCTGTTGAGTAAAAAGAAATTTCTTTGCGCATTCCTTCGCTTGTTGAAATCAAGTCTAAGGGCACGTTTATGCAACCACTCGCTTTTGCATTCTCGCAGCTAGAAGCTAGAAATCACCTCACATTCAAACATGGCGGCGGTTTTATGTCTGCCGCCTCGCAACGAAAACAACAAATAACGTGAGTTCAGAAGCGTTTGGGAAAATTCTTTCGTCATGAGCAATTCTTTATATTATTGGCACGGATTATAAGACTGCAAGTATTTACTCAAACGATGTCGGATTTAGCCAATCCATTTAGCGTTGTTACCATGGCAATGTCACCTTTGCCATCGCGATTGAGTTCTAGCTGCGAGAATGCAAAGGCGAGTCACTGCGTAAACGCTCCCTAAATAATGGTAGACGGCGCTAGAAGCTGCTATCTCATTCAGTGAATAGGTACCTTTTTAAGCTTAAAAAACGCGTAATTTTTTTTATTACTTGTTAGCAGCTGCTGCAATGTTATGCACAATTGCAATATTTTATTTTCGATTTACTGCGTTTCGCAGCGTAAGGGATAAAACATTTATCAGTTGTTGCTCAGCCGTTGTCTGGGTGGCTTCACTTACGTGAGTACGCGAGTGCTGGCAGTTTGCGGGTCTGGTTGAACCCCCTGGAAAGGGGATCTTGGCAAAGTCTCCGTCAGGACTGCCGGCCAGGGTAGCGTGAGAGGCTACTACGCTCCTTCAGCTGCTATGGGAACTATTCTGGCCAATTCTGGACAATCTTTCGGCCCCTACGATGATCGGAGGTTTCCCGGATCGAATCCCCGGGTTGGCACCTCCCTTTACCAGACATTTCTTCTTCACTAAAAGTCTGGCAATGTTCAAAATTGAGCCGGTTCAGCCATACAAGCATTAAGTTGCTTCGGCCGACTTAAGGCTCAAAGAAATTAATAAAAAAAAAAAAGAATACCATACGTATTACGTAACGACACAAGACGAGTTGAATAATAAAAATAACGTTGTTCTATTCAATCCATTACGCTGCGAAACATATACTATAGGTTGTAAATTGGGAAAGAAAAGCTTCCACTTGCAGAAGCTGCTAACAAATCCAACAAATCGTTCATTTTTAGGTCTACGAAAGCCGCTCTCACAGCGTTGGCTCTACTGAAAGATGCCGATGTTTTTTACGTCCGTGTGCCTCTTCAGCTAACTCAATGAATAGCCCCTGATGCAAGCTCCGTAGTGAATTTGCCTTTACTGAGCCTGTTCTGTACAATACGGTAACAGACGCAAAAATAAAAATAAAAAAAAGAAGCCGTATCTTAGTGCGCACCAAATTGGTATCACAAATGGCATAAAAAAAGGAATATAAATCACATTTTATAAATGTCAAACCCCTCCACCTGCAATGGATCCAAAGCCTGTTTCCTATAAATACAAACTTGATGAAAAACATTGAAATTGACTAGATAAAGACTAAATTATTAAAGACTAAAGAATAAAGTTTTGCACTGTCCACAACGACCTCTAAACTCAAAAATATGATCCGAGGGCGTTGCTACAAAACACGTTGGCCTTGCCATAAGTCCAACGCGTACTTGACCCAGGAAGATGTTTCTATACGCAATAAACTTCTAAAAATGGAGGAAGCGACACTATACACGGGAATTGTATAGGACTAACCTCGAATAAAATTAATTTAAAGTTTTTCAGGACTTGTCAATGCCATACCACAACTAGTTGCAATAAAAGTGTTGTTTTTTTCTTTACTTGTTCATGTTTGTGTTCCGGTTTCATTTAATTTGCAATAATTTATTTTTGAATGAGTTACCAAATGATTAATAAATTATTGTTATATGAAGATCGCCGATAGCTATTACTTAAGCAAGTGGTGTTTAAAAGTTGAAATTTCACAGACTTTATTTAGTACGTACCAGGAGATTTGTACCCAGGAGTTGATATTTTGCCTGAAATTTAATAACTGCCTATAATGTGGTTTTTCTTACTAAATACTTGTCAGCTAATGCTTGTTTCCCAGGGGCGGATTTAACAATGTTCCGCATAGGAGCTACACATATCCTGCGCCCCCCCCCCCCTCCGTCTCCCCACGGCGCAGGGTATATACTAACTCTTAAAAATCTGTTCGTTATTTTCCCCCCCCCCCCCTCCAACCCTGCGAACGAGAAATTATAATTTATATACAATTAAATAAATTAACAATTTATATAAATTATAATTCCTTTTATATGTGACGATACATACACAGTGGAAATACCGTACTCAAAATACAGTCTTTTGAATTTTCACAGAATTGACTTAACCCAAACGGCCAGATTTTTATAACACTTCCATTCCTTAAGCATGAATAGGTGGATTTATTAATAGGGTTTTATCAAAGGTCACGTGCGATAGAATGGGCGAGCCATGATTTTGGCGCGCTTTTTGGTAAAACCGCATGCGATTTGAAAATCGCAATTCGAGACTAGGGCCCCAGTGCAAGAGTTTGCTTTAAATTTTTATTATGGCATTGGTGGCCTAAACAACATATCTGTAAATCCGTCCTTAATTTGCAAAATTATAAACCAGTTAATAAGAAAAATGGAAAGTAAAATTTTTCAATACACGAATATTGTTTTAACAATTTGCCACCCTTGATTTTGCTACCCTGCCCCCCCCCCCCTCCCTCGACCGGTAGCCGGTGCTCGCATGAAATGGGTAATTTTGGATTTTATTTCATATGTTGGGAGGGGTAGGGGTGGGGTTTATTAAGTTTAAAAAGGCTTAGATTCTTTTTAAGAAATGGTATCTGCCTTACTTCACTTGAAATAAGTTAGCGTTCAAAACTCACGATAGTTAAGTTTTAAGAAATCCACTTGGCATAGCAGGTAATGAGAGAAATATTTAAAATATTCCATCCCCCCCCCCCCCCCGGCTAATTACAGATATCGTATACGCGTACTGTTTTCAGAATCACGCTGAAGTAGAGCACTTAGCAATCGTCATGTCAGTGGAAAGCTGGTTGGCTTCCCTGCTAGACATTAGGATAAAATGGAACGCGATAGGTGATGGCCAGTGCGAGAGGAGCGGTGATGAGCACAACGTTGATATAAATAGACATAAATCGCTGGAAATAATACTAAGGAAAATTGGAAATTAAGCCAACAGCGAAAATCATACACTAGAAATAACGTAGTTCAGTAAGCCACCTTTATGCTCTTACGTTTCGTCGGAGTGGCATGATCTGGGGCGAACTGGGTAGCTGGTTCGAATCCGGGTCATGCCACACCGACGAAACGTAAGAGCATAAAGGTGGCTTACTGAACTACGTTATTTCTAGTGTATGATTTTCGCTGTTGGCTTAATTTCCAATTTTCCTTAGCACAACGTTGATGGCAGTACAGGAAAAAAAGTAATCACAGATGACCAAGATCTAAAATGAACTGTAAAATTAATTTGAAAAAAAAGCTAGATGATGAAATATTAGTTGACAAGTTATTATGTGCGTATCACGAGTTCAGAACTCGTCTAAAATTATGGGCGGGCTCTGACCACCCTGCCTACCGAGACGAACCACCAGCCGTTGATGTAGTAAAACACTTATCTGACCCCAAGAAACAAATTTAAGAAGATGATTCATCAGTAAGAACGTTCATACACTGCAGCTGCCGAAGAAACCTCCTGCAAAGTGGGAATACATAAATGCAACGTATCGAATTCGTCTTACCCTCAAAAACATTTTTATTTTAAGTTTTCCCAAGTCCTCTTTTAATGGAGAAAACGCATCCATTGACCGCAAAGTGGGGCGAAGGATAATCGTCTAACCAGAAAATCGTATAATTGGAAGAACGTATAGTATAACGGAAAGTCGTCTAACAGGAAATTCGTATAATGGAAAATCTTCTAATGTCACTGCCTCGCTCACGCTGCCGCGCTTGCTGCGGCTCCACATACATCAGAAACCGCACTTATACGTTTATCCATTATACGATATTCCGTTTAGATGATTTTCCATTATACGATATTCCGTTGGGACGATTTTTCCAGATTTTTTATTTATGCAGATATTAGACAATTATCCCATTACACGATCTTCCAGTTAGACGTTCGTCCGATGCCCCCCGCAAAGTCACTTTCTTTCTAAACTCACTCTAGCGACCACTAAACTCAGTCATGAGCCCAACTGTCACTAAAATCGACTTGTACGCCAGTGTCACTATACCCTTTAGTTAATACTACGCATTTTTCACAGGATTCGACTTTCGACACATGCCAAACAGCTAACTAAGCTTTAGCTGGGTTGTAAACCTGCTGATCACTCAAATACTAAACACGAATTCGTTTTAGTACCGAATACAGAATACAATATTGTGTTTCGGTTAGCTTGAGTGCCATGCTAGGAAGCCAACCACATACGTAATGCTCTTTTGAGTAAGAACCTATGCTAAACAAGTATCATCAGTAATAAAGACTATAGCGCTTTTTTGTGCATGCGTGAAAAACAATGGCTTTTTCGAAACTTTGCAAATGTAGTTTTTTTGTCCTGTAAGAATCAATTAGGAGGGTTTATTTATACAAAATAGCCGTTTAAAAATAATCGTGATGTGGTTAACTGGTAGGCTGTATATGGCAATCGACACAAATAACTTTTCGTATCTGTTGGAAAAAGAAAAGTTGTGGGGAAGCGGGTTCGGTTTCTTGTTATTTTCTATTGTGCTTGATATATATTTTGTAGCTGTTTACTTTCTTCGTTGTAATCAGCGAAAACTTTTTTGCGTTATCATTCACCATATACGAGCTTCCCAGTGGAATTGTTGCAAGTGAAACTCGAAAAAAAAAATGAAATAACATAAAAAACAACTTTCCTGACTGACTAGGTCATACGCTAATCTTATTCATAGGCGCCCGCAGACCTTCAAAGACGGTTTTGAGGGGGAGGGCAAAGAGCACACAAAAAATAAAAAAAAAAGAAGCACATTTCAATGGAAGCTGCAAATAAAGGCAGGCACTTATTTAGTCCCCTACATTCAGGCTAACCTACTAAAAAATAGGTGTCCTTAAAATAAAAAACGCACACAAAAAAAACTATCTCACTCTTGACACTAGTAATAACCGACTCCATATAACTCCTGTATACCTTATCTACCCAACGGGAGGGGGGGGGGGATAGGGGTACGTACCCCAAATGCTAATGCTAATCCCCGAAATCGTTATCAAACATTTTCTTTTTTACTTGCATGCCATTCACCAACGGGAAAATCTTATGATTTTAGCATACGGCCATGGAATCTGTGGTCTATTACACCCGTCACGAGTTAATTGTTTGGTTTACAGGCACGTGCGGAAGCCTTAAATAATCGCGGGACAAAAGTTTTTATCAGTATCTTGGTCCATACGTTAAAAAATCATATTTTTGGCCAATTTTGACATTCCAATAAACCATTTTAACCAGCTCGAAACGAGCTTTTCAATGGTGCTAATTTCAAGCCTCTGGCTCGAACCACTAATAAGAAGTTATTACCAAAATCTAAAAAAAAAAAAATACACTGAATGCTAAATGACAAACAACACATTAGCAAAATATAATGTAGGGCTACACACTCGAGTACTATCTTGGCTAAATTTTTTCAGTTTTCTTCAGTCACGTCATCTTCTTTCCGTTCTACCCACCCTACTGATGATACGTATATAATTTTTCAAGATTTTCAAGCCGTTTTCCAGGCATGGAATTTCATTATTACTTTCAAGGACATTTCCAGATTTTCAAGGACTCGCAAAGAACCTTAAATCACCTGTAGCACTAGTACTAAGTACACTACGACGATTATTTTTTAAACAATTTCCAGCGATGTCGTTTAGCCAAGTAGAATGCACCAATCATTAGTTGATCTATCGTGTGCAGTAAGGTTTTACATGGTACTAATCAGTACAGCAACACTGCAGTATCTGTAACCTTATAGGAAAGTTTGTGTTCATTAATTTGCTGTCTTGAATTCGGATCAGTTAAACCTTACCTTAAGCATCAAACGAGTTCGTTTTTGTTTTCTAATATTTTTTAGGCTGACTAAATAGTCTTTCAGCGTTGAGCTAGTACATGTCAAAGAAATCCACCCAAAACCAAAACTGGTATAAGAGAAGCCGCAAAGTTTCCAAAAAGGTTTGGCCTTTGAAAGTAGTGATCTCATTCAACCAGGACTAAGGCCGCCAAGGTTAATCCTATTAGCCAATTTAATCGCACCTACTAATAGTTCGAAAGTTAATGAAAACTAGAAGACTGCTACTAGCAGTAGCAATCTTCAAGTTTTCATTTTTAACGTCCAAAGTATTAGCCTATTCGGTGCGACTTAAAACTTGGCTAATAGGATTAACCTTGGCGTCCTTCCCCTGGTTGAATGAAATCGTTTCTTTCAAAGGCCGATCTTTTTTTAGAAACTTGGCAGCTTCTCTCATACTAGTTTTGGTTTTGGGTGGATATCACAACTTTCATAGGCCGTGAATACAAAGAATCCCACGGTTTAATCGTCACTTCTATCTTTTTTGTCTGGAGATATTTTATGTTCATAAATTTTATCTATCATTCATAATTTGTACATTTGCCATTGCTCAATTAGCCGTTACATCAGCCCAATTGACACCGTTTGGTTAAATGTGGTCAGTAAAATAAAAAAAAAAAAAAAATAAAACGCCTGGTTGCCTGGTGCTTCAATTGGCAACATCGCCTGTAAACCAAACAATTTTTTTATGGCATGGCCTAATGTTTACAGCTTGTTTCCGGGTGCCCCACCGAAAGACAGACGGTACCACGGAAGAATGCTCAATAATAAGTCAGCTTTGGGCATTGATGTAAAAATATTCCAACTGAAACTTAAAGCTTACAAAAAAATAAAAAATAAATTAATTAATTAAAAATTAAAAAATATTTCACGGACTGTTTGAATCCGAATTTTGTTTAGTCAGCTAAACCCAAAAATCGATCACATAGGCTATTGAACTACGTCCCTTCCCCAGCCACTTACCTCAAATTGTTTTCTGTGTTTTTTGCTATAGACTAACATTTCCCAGTGTATGGAGGGGAAAAAATACCCTAAAATTTTCTTGTTTTCAATTTTATTTATCGTAAACGAAAGGTCCAAACACAGGCCAAGTATAATAGTTTCTAACTATTAACAGGACGGAATGCCAAATGGGCTCGATTAGTGAATAAGTACATATACGAACAGACAGCCGTTGCCCATTTCCATTTAATTCCAAAAAGCAACGTGTGTATCTGCATTATTTCGTTTTTACTTAACATCAGTATTTGATTTATTTTCCCATTCAGGAATGTGGAAGTGTAGTAGTCGTCGCTTAGCAACCACAAACAATATTAAAAAAATACCAAAACCGTATCACAGCTACAAGAATTAACGCAGAGAACAATAAGAATTACTTCCCGCAATCTGTTATTTAAGCTTCACATATTGTCAAACGTAAACAAAACCACTGCACGCTGATAATCCCCCCCAACAGCTGATCAAGTATCGCTCCAAAACATGCCGGTGCGGTTGGAGCTCCTTGAAAACATTGTTTTTTTTCTCTGCGATTTAAACGATTTGAATTAAACAAAAAAAAAATAAAATCACGTACCTGTCCCGAATAGGACTTGTCTCTTAAGAAAATACTCCAC
Organism: Lithobius niger; assembly: GCA_023313725.1. Classification (NCBI taxonomy): domain Eukaryota; kingdom Metazoa; phylum Arthropoda; class Chilopoda; order Lithobiomorpha; family Lithobiidae; genus Lithobius; species Lithobius niger. Next base: position 171,971 of record JAHWFP010130174.1, read on the forward strand.
CTCGGCATTGTAATGTTCCGTATAGGCTCCTAAACGATTTCCAGTGCTACGAGATTCCGTCCAGTGTACTTTTGCCACTCCTCTCATGGAAATTCGAAGAGCACGCATTTTCATGTCCGCTTTTAAATCCACCACGCATTTTCCAGAGATCACTTGGCCGGGATAAAATACCGTCCGATTATCATCGAACACGATGTCGAACGTTTTCAAGCGTCCCATCCCTGAGGGCAGATTTGATCATTCAGATGTTGATCAGCTAGCGCAGCTCTCCAGCAGCTCGCTATCAGCTACTACTATGAAGGTGAATGAGCTTCCCTGCATCGTGGGAGGGAGCTGCTTGTCCGTCTGTTTCTGCTGTTTTGAAGCGAGCTGGCGAGCCAACGCTGGCTAGCAAAAGAGAAGGTCGTCGTTATGTAGCGTAACTCAAAATCAGATCCACTTGCAGTTAAATTAATTAATGTATTCCAAAAAATTAATGTATTCCTACCCGAAAGTAACGTAAATACAGAATAAAGCTTATCGTTCGAAAACACAAGATTAATTAGGTATTCTCGGCCATCAAACCATACGATACTAGTTTTGAGTACCGCGAACTAGTTGTACCCAAGCAGTCCCATGAAGCGAACCATGATGAATTCCGCGGACTGCGGTATCCCTTACCGGAAACCGCTACCCATTACGTCATCGGGTTAGAGCGATGTTTTTTATTCAACGCTGCTCATTTTGAAATTATTAAGCTTTACTTTTAATTTTATATGTATATTTTGAAAGATTCGTGTCTCAAATAGGTATTTATTTTCTTAAAATAACCAATGAAGATAGACCACATAAACACCGGCATTACGTTGCGACGCGTTAGAAGGAGCCTGCTAGGAATCTCGCCTTAAGCTTGCTTTGAAGCAGAAGTAAAGTGGGTGCTTCACCACGCCCGGCCTCCGCTGCCGTGAAAAATAAAAAAAAAACTACGTACCGTTATTCAGATTGCTTCCCAGTAGTGGCGCCAGCCAACTTCAGATTGGGGGAGGGCAAAGAAAATGAACGTTTTTGTCAAAATGTCATTGCTATAGCATGGGTCCGGCTAAACCAGATAGGGGGTCTGGGGGAGCGCTGTAAGCTCCCCCAGCGGAACATTTTACGCTATTTGAGGGCCTATTTTTGGCTTCCCGAAATACGTTTGCACCACATTGTTAAGCAAATTTCGGATATTTTTCGTAAACATTCTTTAGCATGAGAGGTCGTAAAAACCTAATTGTGACCAACATTTTTTTTTATACATTACATTTTATTTACAAATTAAAATAACTGATAAATTTAATTTTTCTTTAAAATATTATTAAATTAACGTTAACTAACTCTGAATAACTTAGGTTTGAAAAGTATTGCTGCTTACTTTTCAAATGGCGGAAGATTTAGCTGACGTCCCTGAATTAACTGAGAATTAGTTTTAAACCAGGGTAGCGACGGGCTACTAGCAAATCAAACCGTCAAATTAGTCTTCAATTTTGATTCTTTGCTCGGTTTTCATGTTGTTATCACACTTCAACTGACGAAAACTTGGAAAGAAAACTTAACAAGTTTTGTTCTGTATAAATTTAGCTGACGCTTCGGCTATAACCGTAGCAAGAACATACAGTTGGCCCTCAAAGGTACTCGGCGCCATTTGTAAACACAGTGAAATTTTTTTTATGACCTGTATTGGTTGGACGCTGAATTTGAGTTGGTGTCCTCTTGGTTGGGAGCCGGGACTCTGCCCACTGGGCTGCTATTGCTTCGTTTGTTTGGAGTCTGTGTGACCCCTCACAAACTGCGCGTGTGCGTTTGGCTTTTAAAATCGGGCCTTATCCTTTCAAACATAACTAGTAAGGGGTTGGCATCCCAAACGTGTCTCCGAACTAAGCTGCCTGTTAAATTATGGCGTTGACGGTCTAACGCAGCAAATCAATTTTCAGTTTACCCACTTACTGTACGCGATTTTCATTGGTATCACGAATTCAAACGACGAAAACTTAGCTAGCATCCTTAACAAGTTTTGTTTGTACATATTTAGTTGACGTTTCTGCATTAGCTAAGACAGCTCTTAAATTATGGACGTGATGAGGTAACAACAGTAGGACTACTGGCAAACAAAACGGCAAACTCTATTTTGAGCTTTTTTCCCCCAAATCTTTACGAATTTTATGTCGTCATACAGACTCCGTATTCCGGCTGTTCCCCGACACAATCCCGGTTACTCCCCGACAGGGGGGGGGGGAAGGGAGCAAGGCTTTCCCGGCTGGGGCGCTTCCCCCTGTGGCGCCACCCCTGTTGTTTCCATAGCGCATCGGTCATATTGCTTGGTAAAAATTGATCTTCGCCGCCGCTAAAGAATATGTTACACTTCTCACACCTCTATTTAAAAGACATCAACCGTGTTTATCCGGGCAACTATTAGATAAATGAATGTCAGGTCTATCAGCCAACGGCTTGTGCCCAAGACGAGTGAGTGAAAGACCAGGGGCTATTCAGGGTCGAGAAAATCCGCGAGGCGGCTCTTAAAGGTCTTCACGCCACGCGCAGTAACAATACTCTCGGAATGGAATAGAACGGAATGGAATTTTATTGAGGGTAACGGCCCGTAGCCATGCACTCTGCATACACCAAACACTAAACACTAAACAGCCCGTTCCAACAGTCAACAGTCCGGAGCAAGAAGGAGTGCTTCACAGCATTGTAGTGGGCCCGCTATTTGGCCAGTTTTAAACTGTGGAGATGTAGAGTTGGATGGCATAAGGGCAAAAGTTAATAAAACCAGACAAACCAGATAAAACCAGATTTTCTTTTGATAAGAGTAAGAGGGTAGGAAGTCCTGTTTTGTGTCTAATGCTGTCATTCAGTGGCCTGGTCTCTGTTCAGTTGTAGAATGGTTAGGTTTAGTATTAGGTTAAGTTAGATTTAGTATTAAATTGAGCGTGTGACGTAGGGTCCGTAGGCTCTAGTAGTGTAATTAAATAAATAAATAACTGTGGCCGCGTGTATTGGCCGTTGTTGAAAAGGTGACTAGTCCCTTGATTTCCTCGCCAAGACCTTATACAGCTCCACAAGGTCAGTAAATCGATGGCGCTGCACAATGGTGTGAAGGTTCAAACGCGCCAAACGTGACTGATACGGAAGGTGGCGAAGTTGCGGGCAGAGCTTTGTAGCTCTGTGGATGAATCCTTAAGAAGATAGGGGGACCAGGCAATACTACAATGGTCCAAATGAGGGCGGACATATGTCGTATATAGGCGGCGGAGGGACTCAGGCTGTAGGTAGGAAAAGCTCCTCCTAATACGCCCTAACTCCATTTGGCATTTGCGAACAGCTGCGGAGGACTGTTTTGAAGACTTCAGGTCATTAGTCACGATGACTCCAAGATCCTTTTCCTCAGTCGTGTTCGCGATGGGGAGCTCATTAATGAAATACGTGTGGCAGGGGTTGTTAGCCCCAATGTGAAGGGCTTTGCATTTAAGATTATTAAGCAATAGAAGCCACTCATTGGACCAACGAGACACACAGTTGAGATCTTCTTGGAGGGCCTGGTGGTCTTCACGTCCGTGGATGGCACGAGCAAGCTTGTTGTCATCAGCAAACATTGCAAGATTCGAGGTAATGCAGGTTGGCGGGTCGTTGATGTAAACAAGAAAAAGAATGGGACCTAGAACGGAACCCTGAGGCACGCCACTAGTAACAGGCTTCCAGGGAACCATGATGGCCATTGATGAGGATACGTTGTTGTCTACCAGTCAAAAAGTCTGCCAGCAAATCAAGCAGAGGCCCACGGATTCCGATCCTCTGCAACTTCCAAACTATCTTGACTGTATAGAAAAAGTGGTGTGTCTCATCACGATTCACGTCACGCCAACGCTGCCGCTGACCCAAAATTAAATGCTCCGTGTGCCGCTGCTGGTCAGATTGGCAGTGGCATCTAGTGGGCGATTTGAGAAGCTCCTTAAGAAGCTCTGTCTGGTCACTCTCACGCTCAGCTCTGCGGTTTTCCTGGGCAACTCTTTCTTATAGCATAGGATGTTTCATTCAAGTGATATGACCCGAATTCGAACTGGGGAACCACTTCATCACCAGATCATAGCCATACAACCTTTATCAATATGACCACGTGTCTACTGTCAAAAAGATAACTCGCTGAATCAGTTATTAAGGTCACAAGCCTGGCCAGGACTCCATTCGACCTAATGTGCTCAGTAATAGGCAATGGAGAGGGAATACAAATCGGTATACATTCCTAAGGAGAAATAAAGAGACTAAAAAAGCTGCAAATAATACAAAGATAAATTGGAAATTAGCCACCAGCAAAAAACATATACTAGAAATAACGTAGTACAGTAAATCACCTGATACTGCGGCTTTCTGTGGTTTTTCTAACATGCGGTCACTGGACAGGTTCACGGAATAGGGCCCAAAAATTAGTTCGCTCATAATCAGAATTCTTACTAAATCGGAAGCATTAAAAAATATCGGATTCAAATCCTGAAGGGAAGGCCCCCAAAATATGTGAGGTGCTAAGGGAGTGGACAATAAGTTTCGAGTCAAGCACAATTCTTATTCACTCCTTACTGCATAGCTAGGGGACTATGCACACAGCATCACACATTAGGCATCTGCATCAAGGTTTCTACTTGAACCGACCCTGGGTTTAGCTCCAGTGAGTCAACTTGCTAGTTGCCTGTCCAATGCCAAATGAGGATCCATCGTTCAGGCAGCCGTTTTTATACATGCGAGACGAATAGAACTCCTACCAAGAGTTTACGTCATGTGACTAGCTAGCAGTTGCGAGCCTGTTCCAACTGGTTGGGCAGGTTCACTACCCAGCTGTTGGCGCTCGGGCAATTCTCGTGGTTAGTGAGTCATTGGACGGGTGTTCAACAGCTCACGTAACAGCAAGGTGAACCGCGAAGTGGTAGCTTCATGTTGCACCTTACCGGACGTGAATGGCCATTACAGGTTAAACCAAAACCTGAACATTGCTGCAATCCATGGCAATGGGCAAGTTTTTCATTTAACGTCTGAAGTAATAATTGGTGGGATTAGCTTGGCAACTAATGTAGCAACTTGGTGGCAGCCATTTTTGTTTTGGTATCACTACTTTGATTGGCTGAAACTTGGCGGGTTCTTTCACCCTTGTGGGTTTTGTTTCAGACATCACTTCTTTTGGTTGCATTTTATTTTTGCCAATGCTTAGTTAGCGGTTTGTGATTATTTTAATTGAGCTAGCATATTTTTATGCGTTTTTTTTATGCATGTTAGTGCGACGCTCACATGTCTTTTTCTTGTATCAGTTCCTTTAGGACCTTATGTATTATGAGGTGTACAGAGCTGGAGTTTCTTTTACACGTATTTGTGCGACACGTCTTGTGTTTGTATTTGGGCTTACATGTCTTTTTCTTGTTTCTGTTCCTTTAGAGTATTAATTTTTTAAGGCTTGCATCCGTATTTTATATGCTTGAGCTCATCAAAGATATAAAAACATCATAACGTAAAGTTGGTTTAACTATTTGACATGCACGTATTTACGTTGTGAAGTCATTACTTCCAGCCTTACAAAGCTCTGGTGGCCCATTAGGCATGGGAGGAACCCCAAAGATCCCTGAAGGGGGTTCGTGTCTACATCATAAGTAAATGGCTGATATTTGTCATTTCTTTGGTCTTGGTGTGCTAAATATGAAAGCAGTGTCTGACAAACTTTGGGGGCGAATACCCCAATCAAACTTCTCCAAAGAGGTGGTTTTAGAGGCCCAATATTTACGACATAGGTAAATGGCTGCTCTTGGTGTCGATTTGTCGGTCTTGGTGCTCTGAATATGGAATCCTAGAGTCTGACAAGCTTGGGAGGGGGGGGGGGGAGGCGACACCCCATTCAGACTGTCTCAAAAATGGGGATTGGGGTCCTGGGGATGCATTTTTACATAGTATGGTAAATAGCTGATATCGGTGTCGTTTTGTCATTCTTGGTGCACAGAATATGGGATCATAGAGTGTGACAAGCTCTGAGTGGCTGATACCCAAATCAGACTGCCCCAAAAGAGGGGCTGGGGTGTCGGAGATGCATATTTACGTCATATGGTAAATGACAGATCTCCGTGTCATTCTGTAGGTCTTGGTGCACTGAATATGGAATGACAGAGTATGACAAGATTTGGGGGGCTGATGCACCAATCAGACTTCCCAGAAGGTGTGTGGATATTCTGGGGAATGTACATTTGTGTCACATACTAAATTGCTGATCCGGGTAGCTTGCGACGCCGAGTCATAATAGTCTAACAAGCTTACTACCCACAATTCAAACTGCGCCAAAAGGGAGGCTTTGGGCCTACATTTGTGTCATAAGGTCTAGGTACACTAAGACGGAATTATGACATCTGATATCGTTTGTAGGAAAAAGCCAAACCAATAGACAGGGTGAAATGTCAGCAAACAGCATTTTGACCTATTAAATTGACAGGGATGGGTGGGGGAAGGGGGCAGAATATTTCATCATGGAAATTCCTGAATTAGACTTTTTTTTTTACTCTCGGTGGTCTGAATTCGTAAAAAAATTGTACAAGGGGAAACAAGAACGAAAGATAATCTTGGCCGATGACCATAACTCCGTTCGCCGTGCAAGACCTCTTTTGTCCCTTCACTGTTGTACGAGGTCCCTTTGCTCCCTCCCTGCAGTACAAGTCTCATTCGCTGGGTAAGCGTCTCTAGCCAATCAAATATTGCCCAACGCCACATGGCCTATGATGATGCGACCGACGCAAGCAGGATTCCCCATCACCGTGGATGAACCATCAGAGGCTTTCATCACGGATGCGTTAATCACTGGACAGAATGCCCAAACCGACACCGCAATTGTAATTGGAGTGTGGACTCAAAGGAATGCAAAACCCACATCACTATCCTGGAGCTACAAGCGGTTTACCTTACCGTGCATTATTTCCAAGAAGACATCTTGAAGACAAAGACGCTTCAAGCGCACTGAGATCACTCCTCTGCTGTGGCCCACTTGAATATAGGAACAACCCTCTCAGCGAACCTCGACCTTCAGGCAGACCAAACCCTTACTTCTCTCCATCCTCTTTGAGAAAAAGATAGTCTCTTCACATTCCTAGCTTCCGGAATGTTCTGGCAGACCAGCTGCCCCTTTAAGACAAAGCCCCAGCGACAGTGTGTACATTAAAAATATCGGTGTTCAAGAGACTCTTTGCCCTTTGGGGAACTCCGATGAACGACCTCTTCGCCACAGGACCCAATTACCGGCTCCTAAGTTTTCTGAGTTCTTTCCTAAACCCTTAAACCTGCGCGACGAATGCTCTGACAGCATCAGAGATCCATATGTTCACTTCCACCTTCCCTCCTACATTATCCTACTACTAATCCTTCAGGAGCAGATAGCAAAGATAGAAGGAATATTCATCCTCGTCACTTGGTTTAGCCAGCTCAACCACAGTTCGACCCGCTTCTAGAACTTGTGGTGAATTACTTAAGAAGGCTTCCTATAGAAGAGGATCTATTCACCCAGAAGAAAGAAAGGATCGTCAACTACGTGCTTCCAGTCTCAGACTTCACCTAGCTGCTTTTATCTAACTTCTCCAGGCAGATACATTCTCGGAACATGTTGCAAACAGTACCGTCTGCTGTCTCCGAAGATCAACACACAAGTTAAGCAAAGTCAAGTGGCTTCGGGGTCATCGTAGCCATTATGAAAACAAATCTAACTCCCCCCACCCTCCGGTTCCAGGCTCTAGCTCTGCTAACAGACTGCCTTAACCTACTGTTTTTTTCTGGGATGAAAATGTCCACCTTCTAAGTTTTTGCATTCGGTCATAATTTCCAATAGTCTCCAGACGCACCTTCATGTTGGAAAACCTCAAGCTCTACCTCTTGTGTTGACAGGTCTCCTCTAGTTTGCCAATGTGACAAGCTTCGTTAAGACTACAGATCGAAACACTGTCTTCTTGCTCGCCTTTGGCATCTGCAAAAAGCTGCTGTGTGCTTCAAGCCTTCAACATAGACAAAACTCATTTGTGCTTCAACTTATTCTAAAGCTAAGTGAGACTTCTACCTCGAGCCTACTTCAGAGCAAAGACCCAAGCATTGACACAAACATCAATGTATGAATCCTGCACTTGGTCCCCTATCAGGGGATAAAGAGGAGAGGGTGCAGTGTCCTGTCAGAGCTCTATGCTTCCACCTCGATTCACCCAAGATCCAAAGTGTAGAAAAGGCCGAACAGTCTTCGTCCTCCTCTGCCGATCTGGAACAGGACAAACTACAGCAGTCTTGATGACTTCCTAGGCATACACTGTCTTGGGTTCACCTATGACAACACGGAAGATTCCCCCACATCTGACAATGGTAGAAGAACAGCCCAGAGATGTGAGCCTTCCTTCTTGGACAACCTACTCCTCCCCTCCACCCCAAAGTTTTTCAGACTCTATGGTTTCATAACTACTACACCAAAACCAAACAAATGACACCAAGCTCAGCTGTTTACCTATGACGTAAATATAATGCCCATTTGGGCGTCTTTGGGGCCCCACCCAGAGGCGGACTGGCAGCCAAAAGGCGCAGGTCCTGGATCTCCAGGGAAACACTACTCCGAGTGGGAGGGGGAGGAGGGGGCGCTGTCGCTGCGGCTCTGGAAAACTCAGCTAGGGGGTCCGGGGTAGATCCCCTGAAGCTGAAACATTTTACGCTATTTTAGTACCTGTTTCTGGCCTTCAGAGAAAACTAAAATAGCATAACAGAGCAAACTTTGATGATTTTTCTTATTCACTCTTCAGGATTGCAGGTTTCGTAAAAACGTCTTTAGACATATTCTTTCATATTTAAATTAAACTGAGTTCAGTTTAGAATTATATAAACAGGCCCACAGCTAGTTATTGACGATTGGGGTTGACTTAGGTGTAGTGTACATTTTGTACTTTTAGGCTATAATAAATGACAATGAACTGCTATGTTCAAGTATAGACAGTAGGGGATTTTTTTTTAAATGGACTATCAAAAGGTAAAGAATTCAGAAATCTTTTGCTCAGTTTTATCCCAAACGACTAGGCCTAGATTTAAACTACCACATTTAAAATCAACAACATGCTCTAGTTTTAAAAATAATGGAGCATCGAAAGATGAAAAAAAAATGGCAAAACCTTACACTCAGTTTTGTCCAATACAACTTGAGGCGTGTTGGAGAAAAAAGCTTCCACATTTGAAGTCGACACGTTCCATTTTCATTTTTTCTCCCTTGCTTCAGGGGATCTTAGGGTAAACCCCGATTCCTTCCCCCCTGCCCAGTCTCATTGGCCCTGGTGGCGCCGCACCGACCCATGCCGCCCAGTTAGCCGAAGCAGAGTCAGCAGCCCCAAGTCGTGAATGAGCCGCGTCGCGTCACTTGGGAATGGCAGTACGGTTACGGTATAAGCCCGACGTGGGTAAAATTAAAACAGTTTGATGAGAACGATATCTACCTGCACTACGAGTACTCTGATGCTGTACGGACGGTTTTGGAATTCAATTTAGATTCTAAAAATTATACAACTCGGCAAAATCCGTATTTTTTTCACAGATTTTTTTTATTAAGGATCGGGAAGCTGAAGCTGGCCGATAGAGGGGAGGGAAGGGCGCCGACGGCCTGGGGCGCGGGTTCCGTTTGGGACTCTGGGACCAGGGCCAGTCCGTCTCTGGCCCCACCCATGCTAAATGGCCAGCCATACCTTTGTAAGACTGGTAGTTCCGACTACTCGATGTAAATTCCTACCATGTCATATGGTTCAAACCAACTTTACCTTAAGACGTAAATATATATCTGTGATGGGAACTTGTATTGGTCTATAAGCATTTTTCGTAATAGTAATATCTTTTATATTTTTTTCTTTCAGTTATTTCACGTAAATTAAATCACTAGAATTTTGATATGAGATAATTGAAATGAACGCTTATATTGAGATAAATTAGTCCAATAAAATAGCGTTCGAAAGGCCCTGGTCCTTGTAATAAAAGTTGAAAATCGGTTCATTGATTCAATAACTAGGTGAAAAAAAACTTTCCCCCACAAGAGGAACAACAACAAGAATGTTGTAGTCACACTAAAACCGTGTTCAAACTTCAAAAACCCTCGCCTTGTTCAGACCTTGTTTAAAAACTATAAAAGTTAAAAATCGGTTCATTAGTCGATCTCTAGGGGATTCCACAAGAAGAAGTACAACAAGAAGAATGTTTTTGCCACATTAAAATAGTCTTTAAAAGGCCTTGAAAGACGTTCAAAATGTGTTCTAACCTATGTTTTAGGCTACAAAACATGAAAATCGGTCAGTGGTTCGATCTCCAGGTGAGAGTAAATTGTCACAAAAACAGCAACCAACAAGTTATGTGTGGAGGCCAAACGGTCCGATTGGTGTCATTAAAATTTTTAATGCAATGAAATATTTATGACACTACCCCAAATATCGAATTGTGTTGGTCTGTGTCAGTTCTGGTGGAAACTATATGATTTCAAAGTTTGACGTTTAACATAGTACATCTGATACACTGAAATATTGTGCATATTTTGATTGGAATATGCCACTTTGCGTGTGGGTACCTTAGGCCAATACAATGTTTTTCAGAGGGGAAGCCATCTCGATTTCCATATAGAACACCAAAATGGCGTCCCCCCGCCCCCTCCCAAAAAAACAACCCTTTTTTGGGCTGTAACTCCTTAACTGTCAACAAATCAAAAGCATAATGTGAAGGAAAAACGTTCAACACACAATTCTAGACAGGAAAAATGATATACATTTTTTTACATAAAAGTAACGCTTGAATCCCACAACCGTATTTAAAATACGTCACCCTTAATTCGCGTGAACACTCCTTTTTTTCAATTGGTTGTTCTAAGTACAAAGTGCAATTGCGAGCCCTCTAATAACCCGAAATGGACATGCCTAGGATTTTCTGAAAGGTGGAGATCTATTCTTTCTATCAAATTCCCAAACGAAATAGTTTAATTTAGAAAGGCACCGTGCTATGCCCATTTAAAGGCGAAGAAATAATGGCGTAGCAGCAAGATCGTATGATGATTTTTCGAATTCAAAGTGCTCTTGCGAGCCCTCTAATAAATAGTCCGCAATGGACATGCTTAGGATATTCTCAATGGTGGGGGACCTGTTCTTTCTGTCAATCCTAACCGAAATTGTTTAGCTTACAGAGGGGCCGTGCTATGCCATTTAAAGGTGAAGAAATAGGGCGTAGCGGCAAAAGCATATGGTGATTTTCGAATTCAAAGTGGTCTTGTGATCCCTCTAATGGCCCGAAATGGACATGCTAAAAATATTAAGAAAGGTGGGGATCTATTCTTTCCATCAATCCTAACCGAAATTGTTTAACTTAGATAGGAACTGTCCTATGCCCATTTAAAGGTGAAGAGGTAATGGCGTAGCTGCAATATCGTATGTTGATTTTTCGAATTCAAAGTGCTCTTGCAAGCCCTCTAATGCTCCTAAATGGACATGCTTAGGATATTCTGAAAGGCGGGGATCTATTCTTTCCAACAGTAATAACCGAAATTGTTTAACTTAGATAGGGACCGTCCTATACCATTTAAAGGTGAAGAAATCATGGCGTAGTAGCGGCCAAAGCGTAGCGTGATTTTCGAATTCAAATTGGTCTCGCGAGTCATCTAGTAACCGAAATGGACATGCTAAAAATATTCAGAAAAGTAGGGATCTATTCTTTCCATCAATCCTAACCGAAATTGTTTAGCTTACAGAGGGGCCGTCCTATAATGCCATTTAAAGGTGAAGAAATAATGGCATAGGGGCAAAAGCACATGGTGATTTTCGAATTCAAAGTGGTCTTGTGATCCCTCTAATAGCCCGAAATGAACATGCTAAAAATATTCAGAAAGGTGTGGATCTATTCTTCCCATCAATCTAAACCGAAATTGTTTAACTTAGATAGGGACCGACCTATGCCCATTTAAAGGTGAAGAGATAATGCCGTAGCTGCAATAGCGTATGTTGATTTTTCGAATTCAAAGTGCTCTTCCGAGCCCTCTGATGCTCCTAAATGGACATGCTTAGGATATTCTGAAAGGCGGGAATCTATTGTTTCCAACAGTAATAACCGAAATTGTTTAACTTAAATAGGGACCGTCCTATACCATTTAAAGGTGAAGAAATAATGGCATAGTAGCGACCAAAGCATAGCGTGGTTTTCGAATTCAAATTGGTCTTGCGAGCCATCTAGTAACCGAAATGGACATGCTAAAAATATTCAGAAAAGTAGGGATCTATTCTTTCCATCAATCCCCTAACCGAAATTGTTTAGCTTAGCTAGTGACCATTCTACGCCCATTTAAATGTGTAGCGGCTAGTTTCAATTTCAAAGTGCCATTGTAATGCTCATATTTGTATTTGTATCTGAGCTAAACAATTTCGGTTGGGATTGATGGAAAGAATACATCTCCACCTTTCGGAAAATCCTAAGCATGTCCATGTCGGGCTATTAGAAGGCTCGCAAGAGCATTTTTAACACGAAAATCACTATAACAACCAATTGAAAAAAGGAGCGTTTGTACGAACTTTACGGGCGATATATTTTAAATACGAATTCGGGGTTGAAGGGTTGCTGTTGCGTAAAAGAAGTATAGCATCTTTCCTGTCCAGAATTCGGTGCTGAACGTTTTTGCTTTATATCAATATGCTTTTGATTTGTTGACGGTTCTGAAGTTACAGCCAAAAAGTCATTTTGGGGAATAATCACCCATCCTCCCTCGGAGGGGGGTGATGGGGGGGCGCCGCCCCCCCAGGTTTGAACTTGCTGTCATAGATTTTTTTCCAGTTATCCTTCATGATTATCCATACCAAATTTCATGTCTTTCACAGAAAGTGAACAATTCTACCAATTGTGGGCCCCAAGCCGCCCTACTGTTGATCATAGCTGTGTCAGAGGCTCAAGAAATCTTGTTTTGTGGCGTGAAAAGCATACCAGTTAATAAAATCTAAACGAAATTTGCATTAGTTGGACTGGTTACATGAAATTCCATGAAAGACTATCAACCAAGGTGAACTCGAAAACGAGCGAAAAAGTGGTAACTTGCGAATTGGAGCATAAAATGGGCTGAAATTAAGAAATAATATTTCTAGGTTTTATGTAAACCATCGGTCTCAGCATTTGGTTATTCGACTTGGACCCCAAGAATACAAAAATAGGACAATTTTTACTTCATGATAAAAAATTAGCGGCCATTTTGGAAAATTGCCACCATTTTGGTGTTCTGCATGGAATTGACGGTGGCTTCCCCTCTGAAATCTTAGTATTGGCCTAAGGTACCCACACACAAAGTGGCATATTCCAATAAAAATATTCACAATTCTGTGAAATATTGGGTTATACCACACGCACTAATATAGAAGTTCATATGGAAGTCCCATATGCCAGAGGTCCTGGCAGTGCTGCAATTAGCCTTTTCCAAGAGGGTGCAAGGGCAAAATATGGGCCTTCCAACAACTAAGCAGTATTGGGGTTAGAACGGCAACGCTTACTTCATAGTTTTTTTGGGTAAAAATGTAGGCCCCTACCTCATAATTTTTGGGTACCTTGCTTCCTGGGCCTTGCAGTTCTTGCACCGCCTTTAATTGCGGCATCGGGTCATGGGTTTGAGCCTGACCTCAACCACCAGCCATTTTTGGGAAGAAAATGGCCCTGTGGTCCTCATGCTCATGTCAATTGTGTCATGTAAAATATCCTAGAAATTTCCGATTGTTAATTACCTAGCAAAAATGTTCCTCTGCCCTTCTAACGCTATGGCTTATGCTGGGAGCACCTCAAACCTCCAAAACTATTCCTCAACAAAAAAAAAAAAAAATTCGGTTACTACGTTCCGTAACAGCGCTATTTTTCAACCCACTATGGGAACGTAGGAGCGATCGCCATAGCGGATTTGTACCCACAAAATAATTGTAGTAGGCATAGTCCGCCGCCTCTTTTTTCCGTATGGTTACGAAAATACTAGTATTGCCAAAGCAACCAAGCAGGGCTTTGATTCCCAGCAGCCTCGTATGGTGAGCTGTGAATATACGCGTAGTCGCGTACTTAATCAGCGTTGGGTCATCACTTCCGTTTGGTGCTTGCTGGGTGCCCGACGTTGTCTTCTCTCAGGTCCACGTTCGCAAACTGAAGACCCAATTCGGCTGGTTTTCGGTTCGGTCGTGTTTGAAGTCCAAGATGAAGTACATTGGCATTTCTTTAGCATGTATAGTATTAGTATTAGTTATCAATTCTGCCTTATCTGCGGACAATAGCGTCAAAGTTACGGACGAGGTAAGGTGCCCGATAGGTTCATTGCCTTCCCCTCATTGTCCACGTGTAATTACCGGCACCATTCAAACATGTTTTTGTTTGCAGGTATGGTTTGATATAGAGCAAGGCGGTACGAAACTAGGACGAATTACGATCGGTTTGTTCGGGAAAACTGTCCCGAAAACGGTGAAGAACTTCGTCGAGTTGGCGAAAAAGCACGAAACGGAGGTAGGTTGTCTGGGGGCGTGTACTTTGACCTTGGAATTTGGATTACAACTATAGTGTCTTTCAATTTTGTTTGGTCAGCTTTTGTGCATTATTTTAAGGTAATTGTGAGGGAATTGCATTTGTAAGCACAAGATAACGCCATCGCCGAGATTGCGTATGAAGTTTGCAATAGATGCCGATTTGCGAAAAGTGAAAAGAAAAACGCAAAATGTTTCGATCCGGCATTTAAACAGAAACTGCATTAAAAAAAAAGATGTGACGTTGCTATGAAAGTTGATGACGTGTAACGCCAGCTTGGCCAGTGAAGTGTGACCTTGTCGGATGTTGGTAGTGTTGCCGGAATAGTTGCTGACGCCAACAGAAAAAAAATCGTTATGTGATTTTTTTTCAACAAATGTTAATTCAGCTTGCATTTGATGTTGTAAAATACATTTTAAAGGACGGAACCAGAGAAGAATAGACTTCCCTGACCGTGCATGTACAAGCTGACACGCTCACACTTGTGTAAAGAACCTCCGCAGATGTGGGGAACAAGCGACGAACGTAGTTCAGTCCATGTTTCAATAAATTCTAAAGGCCGCCCCAAAAATGGTATGGGGAAAACGTTGTAAAGCGGATCAAGTGAGGTAATTCCACCACAAAGAGTAGCCGATTGGAGAGCCGCGGTGCTGCCAGAGAGACACTTTCGACTCTTCCCCCCCACTTAAATGGCCTTTGCGACACTTCTGTAGGTCTTAAAGGCCGGTTGACGCTAAATTAGCATTGCAGCATCTAGGCCTACGAGTTCTCTCTCGCAGGAAGCAAAGAAATGGCACAAAGCAAAACTTTTAAATGCTACAAACAAGCCACGTTACTCCTTAAAGGGATATACCTCCCAGCGCCATTTTTCACGATCCACCAAATCAAGTACGGCCCCAAAGGTCTATTTACTTACCTTTAGTCTTTCCCTTGCCAAAAAACCTTTTTAAAATGTGGCGTCTAGGAGATTTTCTGTTGAATATTGACTATATTTAAGAACGACCCGTAACGATATGATGCATTGTGCACGTACAATAATCATGACGTTTCATCTGTGTGTACTACTACTAATTTTGTAATAATTACCATGAGATCTAAAATCTAACAGACTAACGAGGTAAAAATTAATTATTCCAATAGATCGCCGAAGCAAAATTATAAGACACTGGCCTAGAAAATTATAAATTGTGATTGTAAAATACGAGAATCATTCCGGTTTGCGACGACACAATCGTTGACTTGATTCTATCTCGTGTACTATTCCCAAAGCCAATCGAGACAGCAGCTATGCGAAGAACGCAGCTACCACACCAGCCGACCTTAGTGCTGTAATTGCTCAGATGACGATCTGTGCGTAGCTGTAATTTGGCACGCGGAATTTTATAAGGCAGGCCGGGTGTCCCTTTAATTATTGAGTAAAAATTTGATAACGCCTTGTGCACCTGGAAACAAGTTATAAACCTTAACAATGATAGTGTCACTAGATGGCGCCATGGAAAAATCTAAAATTCCCCTGGAGCCATCTAGTGACATTAATATCGTTAAACTTTATAGCTTGTTTTCTGGTGCACGAGGGTGCAGCGTACATTTTTACTCAATAATTAAGGAATTACATGGCTTGTTTGTTGCTTTTAAACGTTTTGCTTTTTGCATTCCTTTGCTTCCCGCGAGAGAGAACTCTATAGGCGATGATGCTGCAATGCTAATTTGGTGGCAACCGGCCTTTAAGTGAATGTAGCAAAATTATCTTCCACGAGGATAAAACAGGAAAAATGAACGGTTTGCAACATTTACGTATGTTGAACTTAGTGCGAAAATACAACGCTCAAAATCAAAAGGTCAACGCGAATCAATTTTTGTGAAGTTCGATAGGCAGTGACTGTAATTAAACATTCTTCTACCTCCTATCTTCATCAGGCTGCTTCAAAACGTGTTTTCTTCTGCTCTTGTCATGTTTTCACTTGTTTCGTTGAGGTTGGTTTTTAAACAAGTGTGGTCATGTAGCTGCTGCATGCGTCGGGTCTCTCTTGTCTCCTATTCCATCTATCTGGAGACATGGGAGCCAAAGAGCAACCTGACGCATGCCATGTGACCCACCTGGTTTAACGAAGCAAGTGGTAAGTGATGTAGACAGAAGGAACACGTTTTGAAGCAGCGTGATAAAGATAGAATTTTTAATTTTTAGTAACCTGCCTATCCAAAATTCGTGACTGTTGATACTAGTTGTCTTTTTGAATATGAGCGTCGTATTTTATGTACTTACATTTTCCGAAAATTCAACGTGTGACGGTCTGATTTAAATAAACAGATGCAAACCTATTAATGTTGCCTTTTGGACTTGTAGGCCCTATGTTAAGACTGCCTGAGTGGGGAATCGAACCCACGACCTTTGAAACCAAAGGCTGAAGTCCTACCGCTGAGCCATACTGACATGGCTACAAAATGTTGCCTATGGGAGGTTTCCTTTAAAAAAAAAAAAAAAAAAACCCGTATCTGTACGGCTCAGCGATAGAGCTTGGTCGTGGGTTCGGTCCCCCGCTTAGGTAGTCCGACATATATCCAAAAGGCTATGTAAATAGGTTTGCATCTGTATTTATTTAACTCTTGTTGAGCCTTTGGCTTTCCGTCTTTAATGGTCGGATTAAAAACAAAATGTAACCTAGTCATGAGTAGTGTTGGGCGGTACCCAAAATTTTTGTGACGGTGCCGGTACCAACCTAGGTACCGCGGTACTCGGTATTTAACTGTTCTTAAATTTTGGCGGTACTTCGTTTGGTACCTCTGGTACCAATGGTATTTTTTTTAAAGTAGCCTAATCAAACTAAGGTTGGAAATGGAATCGTCAATTTCATTTACATAGCCCCTTCCCCCCACCCCTCCAAAAAATTACACATACAAAATAATCACCAAGTAGGCTACTCAACTTTGAACTCAATTTTATTTTTCTGTTGGTTCTTACCTGGTTGTAGCGGCAAAGTTACACACTCTTGTATATTGTTTAGAATTCAAATTTTACCATTGTTGATCTTTAACTGATTATTACATGCTTTGAGCCCTGCAACACAAGGACTGACTGAACTATTGTTATAATTTTAGCACGTGCCTTTTTTCGGTATTTGGTGTGAGAACCAGTATACCACCCAGACCCAACACTAGTCATGAGCATGCCTATGTAGAAGGTAGCACCTTTTTGTACCACAGGAGCATACAGAATGAATCAAAGTATGGGAGCAACTCTAGCAGGACTTTGGCTTACGGGAAAAAGCGTGATGGGGATAAACAATTGTAGAAATTCAGTCCTACGGCAGTGTTTGTATCCCCAACGCGTCTCATCTTTTAACTGTTTGTACATGAAGGCATGTCCTCTTTCGTGCAAAGGACACTGAATAAGCCAGCAAGTAGCTGATAACTATCAAGTTTTAACAAATGCCTGATGTATTGACATATGCACATACTTGGACTTCATTTTAAAAACAATAGGCTTGCACAGAACTAAAATAGTTGTATTTGACACAAGATTTTGATGCGTTTTGGGGTAGAAATGGCTATAGACAATTGCTCTCGAAAATTAGCAAGATATTTTGCAAGTATCTTTGTGTAATATTGAAGCTAATATGAATTTTTGAAATGGGTGCAAATAGGGATCGTTGTATTGCAACTAATAGAAATGCCTATTGTTGAGTTTCTGTGGTGTTTGCCAATTGTTTCGTGCACCTGCTCAGTTCGTGCACCTGCTCACATCGTTCCAAAGGTTAATCTACTTACTTTTCATTTAAGATGTAAGATCGGGTTTTTACTGTTGCGCTGTGTGCGACATGGTCCCCATTGAGGTTGACTGATAGTTGTTTCCCTCTCGAGTTGTTATTGTTGAAATCGCTCCTGCGTGGTGTGGATATTATGCCTCTTATTGGTGTTGTGGAATTAGGTGCTGTTACAGACGGACTGAGTTTGGTTGTGCCATCCATGTTTTTTCTGTGTGATCTAATTTTTTCCCTGTACATCCTTTTTCCTGGCCAGTGCCCTTATGAATCATCTACATATGTAATACGCTTATGTTGGGATGCACGGAGCAAACGCATCATGCACGGAGCAAAGTTTCCTTCATGCACGTAGCAAACGCAGCCAAACTTATTACAGGGGGTGTGTGTGGGGGGGGGGGGACCTCTGCTAGACTGGCGTGTGTTATGCCAGGTTATAGCTAGTTTAAGAATCTTCTCCTTGGTGTTGGGGGCGGTACCAGAAATTTTTCAGCTGGTGCCGGTACCAAGCTTAGTTCCCCGGTACTCGTGTTTTCTCCGTTACTTAAGAATGAGGCGGGTGTCTGGTGGTATAGTGTTGTGGTACCAACACCTGAATTTAAAATTTTTAAGAAATTTTATTGAAAAATGTGTTTTGTTGATAAAGTAAATAAAAAAAAATTTTTTTCCCCCCCCCCCCCGATTTAAGCTTAAAATGCATGTTTCACGACATATTTGATAGAAAAAAACCGTCTTCTAAAATTTGTAGTTAACATGCTCTCCCAAGTAGAAAACAACCTGCTGGCTACCATCAAAGTTATGCAAATTTGGCTCTACTTTCTTCTGAATTTAGAATTCCAATGTTACCATTGTTCGGTCTTTAACTGATTGTTGCACTGCTTTGCCTCTTGGGGTTTTGCCACATGATCTCGGCTTTGTGTGTAGAACAGTGACGCGTCATTCCATCGTGAAGCATGACAATTGGGTGTGTCCCAAGGTTTCACCTTGAATTAAGCATCTTCTTTGTAGGTCCTTCCTTTGGTATTCTTGGGTGAACCTATCGCTATTTCGGTAGCTCTTGATATTGGGCGAAGATGTATAAGGCTCTGGCGGTATCCCATCCCATTTTGGTCGAAATAGGTTGGAAACTGTATTCAGCTCGCTAATCGGGCATCTCTGCCTCAATCACCTGGGTTCAGGGTCATTTCGGATATGGTCTGGGCAAGCGTGGTTTTGAAGCGAGATTTAACTGCCTTTTACCTACATTCATCTTTAAAGATAACCGTGTTACCTTTCTTGTTGGCCCTAGAGACTTTGGCTACGACCTGTTTCCGAGGTGTTTTCCATAGAATGGGAGGAGAGGTGATCCACCGGTTTCCTCTGGTCGTACCCTGTACAGGTTACACCCTTCTATTCCATCGCTGCAGTCCTTAGACCGCCTCTCTCACTGGGACGCCAGTCAAATATCACGTGTATGAATCACCTTCAACTCCGTACTCTGTAATCATCTGTTTCGATTCTTAGTCACGCACTCCGATCTGCATCTGTCCCCCCCCGTTCCTCCCGTTTTCTTTTTCTTCTTTGTTGTCTGCTCCTTTGCGTCTGCCTCTCTTTGGTACTTGCACAGGATAAGACAGTATAGTATGTATCCTCATTGTATTCGTATATTTAGGTTAACTTAGTAATTAGGTAGATTAAGTAGCATAAGTGTGAGCGACTGGTTCTTGGTAGACCCCTTATTAGGGTGTTTCAAAAAAATCTAAATACTGATATTTGAGTGTCCCACCCTGTCATACTGTTCCTCCATACGTAAAACAATTCTGGAAAAAATTTCAACTACTTTGAAAAATATGTAGGGGTAGCTCACGAGCGTTGAAGTTTTTCATAGTGACAGCATTAAAATACATAGATTCTTCAATCTGCAAACTGCTAATTGTGTAGAATCGTTTTTATAATGGCTGCTCCACTTGCCCCAGCACCAGCTTCTGCAGCTAGTGTGAAAACGAGACACAAAAGAGCTATATGGTGCAACTGTAAGTAAATTTACCATCAAACAGGGTTAATTACCATCCGAGTGTTTTTTTTTCACCACGGGAACGATGGGCAAAGTTGATGTTCTTCTAGCTGACAAGGAATCTTATGCTGAAAATAGGAAAAGCAATTGTTGGAAAGGAAACAGAAAGCTGCTGAGTACCAAACAGGAGCGGCAACATGGCATCAGTTGTATTCTAAAGTGGAGTGAAGAAGACCCTGCAAGTTATGGTGATTAAACCATTGATGTTGACGCTTTTACTCAAACTTCAACTTTAAAAAGCAAACCACTAAAAGCCAGAAACTGACTCCAGAACTGGTGACTCATTGGACAGAAGAGTGTGGGTCATAACATTGATGTGTTGAACATAAAGCCTTCTATCATTTATAAATCGTGGAGGCATATTCGAAAAGAAATTGCTTCAAAGTCGAAGTCAAAATATACTCTTGAAGCCTCACTCGTCGTTGGGATGGGAAACTACTTCCAGACTTGATGGGAATGGAGCTGGTTGATTGCCGTCCTGTCCTAGTTTCAGGTGTTTGAGTCGATCAGTTGTTGGGAGTATCTAAACTTCATCAGACAAAGGATAGTCGCAAGCATCTGCTGCCGTAAGTTACTGGATAATTGGGGCATCGCCTGCTGTGTAAATGCCATGTGCTTTGACACAACCTTAACAAACACAGGAAGTGTGAATGGGGCATGGGTTCAGTTCGATGGATGGCGAAAACACCGAACAACCTGAAGATTTTCATGCTGCAAGCACGAAAGGACGGGTTTGCGCAATGTTTGAGTGTTTGTAATAACGTTGTACATTAGAGCTTGATTTACCCACTCCCCATGCAGTGTCTGGTCCTGTGAATGATCTTGAGTTCCCCAAAAACTTGCAATGTATGATGCTGTAAACTCCAGTTTGTTGAAGGCTGCATTTTCCAAACTTTAGACACATCTCTGGTACCCTAGTGAAGAATTGTCAGGACTTGCTTTCTTTGATTATTTTTTCTCACTCAAGTGCAGGCAAAAAATGTTACAGGCCATTGCAGAACGCGGTCATGAAAGTATGGTGGAACCACCATCACCAACTAGATGCTACTCAGCAAAAGGATATTTCAACTTTCACTGTAACTGATTTTGTGACGGAAAACACTGAAATCTTCACTTTAAACATACCAACAGACTTTTTGCAGTCTGACCTAGAGTCATGGATTGCCAGAGGGGATTACAAGCTAGGCCTAGATATAGTTCTAAAGCCTAAGTAGTCAATGACAATGCTGAGTGCGGAGTGGCATAAATCACTAGAGTTTAACGCTTTGATTACTAAAGATGAGCATGAAAAACAATTTCTTCTACTAGTCGTTACCTACCACCGTTACCAATTTCTGAAATGTAGGATAACTGATCTTTACATGGAGAAGGACTAGGAATTCCACCTATTTAGTATTGGTAGCAGAATACTAGCATTGTTATTTTAATATTCATATTCTATTATTCGTAGTTTCACAAGTTCAGTTGTCATCGTATGCAATGATAGCGTTGCACTGTGCTTTGTGCACTGTGCTTTGTCACATAGCGTATATTGTAAAGTAGTATAAACTTTAACAAGCATGAGCGACCGCTTAATGTTGTTCAATCTGTCTAGTGGAACAAATTTGGGGGTTGGACACATGAATTTATTAAATTTATTTTTTACCCATACTATCTGAAACACCCTACCCCTTATGCTCAATAAATTTAAATCTAGGCTAAATGAACTATTTTTATAATTTTAGCACCTTTTCCATATTAAAACAATACCGTTGTTTTAACACTCTAAGGTATTTGGTACCGACCGTGGTACACAGTGAGAACCGGTTTAGCATCTGTACTTTTGAATACTATGCAGTGAGAATGTTTCTGGACATTGTAAGTGTGAAACAAAGTTTCTTCTTATTGGTAGAAAGTAAAAAGCTCACAATCACGCCATGTTAAAAAGTAGGCCTACGTTTTTAGAACTCTCCCTTATACAATGTTGGATGGTTTTTATGGGAAAGATTGTCCGAGAGTAATGCATGTGTTCGTCGCAAATAAGTCTTGTATGCAAGAATAATTATTTCGTTCTTCGCAATTTTCCTGTCGGGGCCACAACACTTCCCAGATATCGAAGATAGCGATCATGATTAACACTGACCTCATCCGCGTCGTCAACAAATTTCCTCATTCCTTTAGTATTTTTTAGCTTTAGTCACAAATAAGGTAAGCACCGGCCAGTCGCCACTTGGCACTGGCGGCCATTAACTATCTGCCTAATTGCTAGATTGGAAACAAGCCTGGTGTCAAGATCAGTTAAACTAGTAAGCTTCAGCATTGACTCCTTATTTACCTTGTTTTAATTTATTCTTTTGTTTTAATGCTCACGTTAACATTTGCCGTATCTCTTTATAGTAATAATGCCAACCTAGGTAAATAAAATCGTAAAAATGTGTCGCGGCAAAAAGCAAACGCACAACTAGCGACTAAATCAAAGTTAGCTAACTAGCCAGCGGCGACTGGGGGAAAATGTTAATCTTGACCGATAGCTTTAGTTACTTGTATGTTCAAAATGTTTGGTACCCATGAGAATTTTGGTTCAAGTCTAGTTGAGTGAATCTTGTAAAGTTGGTGCAGTCTTAAAAAGTTTACCATGAAAAAAGGGGGGGGGGTGTAAGAACTGGTTGTAATCGGTAAGGAAAGATGCTCCGATACCACCTTTACTGATCCGATATGATCCAGTTTTAAATACTTTGCTGATACAGATAAACCTCAATTTAAAAACCGGATCTGTATTGCAACCGTAAAATTGGTATCGCTGCAGCCTTAACGGTTACTGCTGTTGATTGCTAACTAATGATTGTGGGTAAACTGTTATTTCACTTTAGGTGATATTAAGACCATGGTGTGATCTTAAGTAGCAGTTCGTTAAACTTACAAAACTGGTAAACGACGAAGGCTGTAATAATCTTTTGACACTATGAAAATGAGAAACTATTTCTCATAAATAAGCCGTGAAAAAAAAAAATCTCGTGAGAAAAATAAATCTCGTGAAAGCCTTAAATCGGTTTCACCAGCAGTCTACTTATATTTTTGCGGAAGAAAGCACCGTTCCTCTTCTTCAGAAGTCCAGTTTGCGGCACAAGGGAAAATTTAATGTACGACATGGATGGGAGTGCGATCGAAGGTAATGTTCGTTAAGCTGTTGTTGAAATTGGCCTTGAGCACTAACAGTGAGACGATTAAAATCAAACCCGATTTGACATTTAAAATTTTACGACTCTTAAACTTCGCTAGAGTACATACCGTGAAACTATTTCTCTTATTCTGACTTGCTGTAACTTGTTAACCGAAGAACCAGTCTCTAAAACACTGCTCAAGTTCCTAAGTAGTTTGAGTAAACATCCAAAATAGGTTTTCAATGATTTTCATCAGTCTAATTTTTACTAAACTAGCTCGTTAGGATCCATTACTTCAAAGTAAACACCCCTTTAGCTATTTCATCAGTATTTTATCACATGTGCCTGGAGGACAGTACCACACAATAGGTCGTAAAACTGTGAAGGTTATTTTATATGTATTTACTTTCTTTTTGTTTTGGCCAAGTTGTTTTGGCCAATTACAGTACCATTTTTATGCTCGCCTCTTTATTTTTTACTGTGATAAATGTAAAGTTTAAATTTTTGTTTACAGAAAAGCAAGGATGGAACCCTGGTTGGATACAAAGGCAGTATATTCCATCGTGTTATTAAAAACTTTATGATCCAAGGAGGAGATTTCACGAACAAGGATGGCACGGGAGGTACAAACAGTTATTGTTAAGTTATGCTGATGCCCTTGTGTAGCGGAACTAATAACATATCATTTAAATTCAGTCTGAGCACTTGCAATTTCTCCTGCATCGAGCTCTGTAGGAAAGGACTGTATTAGATAGTTGTTGTGTAACTGGCTTTGATGCCTTAAGTTTATTGCCAGGTGGTATGCAACTAATAGAAAACTGTTAGCTAGTGACCAACTTGCGGTACTGTAATCTGTCCGATTCAGTGCACTGGGATTAAACTGTTAGCAGCAGCCATTGGCAGGTGGTGAATACGGCACAATCACGGGCCTAACCTGGATATAAAAAAAGCAAGCAGGATGTGATGGTTTACAGTACTGTTACAAAGAATTGTGGTAAGGATAGAGCTTGAGTACGAGTTGGGAATGTGATCGGGCCATTCTCCATTAGTCAGTGAATGCTGACAGCATATTTGTTGGCTAATACTTAAAATGCTAGCAGCAAGCTGCCCTGATAAGCTTACTTCCTAGCAAATGTACTGTTCAAATGGAAGCTATTCCTAGCCTGTCCTACTAGATCGGACTTTTCTGCATTTGAATCCCCAGGTTTACCCGTTGTCCTACTGTTCTTAATTTGACGTGTCACACGTCGAATTAATGCGGTTGTGGCCAAAAAACTGGTGGACGCGATTTTACGTCAGCGACATCTCCTCAAAAACCAAACACATTTGTTAATTCTGATCAACGAAATTCAAGGGTGTGGGTGGGTCACTTGCAGTGCGCAAGTACAAAAGGTATTATGCTCCACAGAATATACATAAAGACGTTTGAAGTATAATAACCTCTAACAAGGTCCTTCAGCGAAAAACCGTCGCCCGATACTATACTATCTGTGAATGACGTCAGCCAAATGTCATCGTAAAGGTGTGCGCTCATACGAAAAATTGCGGCGTGTAACTGCGCATTTCGGCAAGTCAGCTTTTCAAATTGCGGTCGGTTAGAGACTATGCGTAGACATCGAGATGGCGTCCTCTCTTATCGCGAAGTACAATGCAAAGTGAGTCGTCACTTACCTTTGGCGGTAATCTGGATGGTACACCGAATTTTTACGCTGGTATCTGGACGGTACATTGAATGCATGGCGCGCATCCGGTTCGCTGCTTTCCGGACGCGATATATTACAGTATTTTATTACGTTTATTTGTGGTGTTGTTCCTTATTGAACCAGTTAACAAAGCGAATGATTTCCTATTTTTACAGTGGTGGACTGACCAGGGAGGAAAGGGCGGAATATTCCTCCTGGCCTCTAATTCTCCGATTTAAAAAAAAAAATCCGTAACAGGAATACTCGCGCAAGTTTCGTTGGTTCGATATTAGTTTAACCAACAGATTTAAAATTACAAATAATAATAATAAAGATAATTATAAAATGCTAGTAAAACAAGTACTTTGTATTGAGTAACCTAACAAAAATTGGCCACATGAAATTGCAGTGTTATATTCAATGTGGAATTTGCCACACTTTTCGTGTGAATTTTTTTACTTTTGTTAATACACCTAAAAAGTGTAAATAAATTTAAAGTAGTCAACCTCATCTACCCTCAGCGCAATATTTCTCCAACTCCCCCCCCCACCAAATTACCTGCTGAATTTATGAAATATGGTGTTCGAATATTTAAAAAATGTAAAAGTCGGATGAACAAGGACAAAGGGAACAGGAAACTGTAAAACAACGAAGTTTTCAGATTTTGTCTTTTTTGTAAGAAAACCAATATCAGCGTCCGATGAAAACTTACTTGGTCAGTGATTGCATCGTCGCACACAAGATTCTGGCTCATTTGCCGTATTGTAAAAGTTACGAGACAATTTTTTTTTAATATGATGTGCTGTATAGTAGATATTCTTCAGTAGACCACGCATTCAGATTTTTTAGTAGTGTCGTGTTGGTATGTCTGCCGTTACAACTGCATACATCAATTACGCATTTTTCTGTATTCTGCCATACAACACATCGAATTACTAATGCAGTGTAGTGCATCCTTGTTTTTAATGTTTATGCTTCAAAATTGGCCGAATTTTATGAATATTCGTTAGATTTGTAGGCGCATTGCTTATTACCAGTAAAGTAAGGCCCACAAGACATTATTTCATGAAAATAAAAGAAAAATTAAATGGGCTATAATAGGTGCGGACCATGTGGTCTTTCCCAAAAAAAAACTTCCCAAATTTTAATGGTGGTGAGCTATTGTAGCATCACTTCCTTGTGTAAGTATAAGGATAAATAAGAATCCAAGCACGGCAAAAATCCAAAAGGACAAAAAAATAACTGTGAAAACCACAAACGATCCGCGGTATTGCATAGGGACAGGAGACGTTTAAAGACACTGAGGGAGGGCGCGCATCTGACATCAGGTAGAGCATTCATTGCTCTGACCACCCTGACACCAAAGCAAAACCTCTGAACCTCCACCCGACATCGCCGAAGAAACAAAGTACGAGGTCCAGCAAACCTATCCACCCCAAGAGTCAAGAGCTTCCTCCAATCAGACACAAATCAGATCGAGATTTTGCCTTCGATCAGCAAGGGTTTCCAACCCAAGCGAGCCCAGCCGATCCTCGTATACAGAATGCTGTGAATTCCAAAACATCCTCGTAAATCTTCTTTGCACCGCCTCTACATTCCTAATGTCACCCAACAGATACGGGGACCAGACAGGAGAACAATATTCCAACAGAGGTTTGACTAAGGCTTTATAAGCTGGCACCAACACTTCGGCGACCGTGTAGAAAGTGTCCGCCGTAAAAGCCCAAGGGCCCGGTTAGCCTTGGTCGCAACAGCAGCACACTGATCAGCCCGCTTTCCATTTGCCGAGACAACCACTCCCAAATCCTTTTCATACTCAAACCACATAAGGGACACTCCACCAAGTTTGTAAGGAAAAGCCAGCTATCCTGGCCGCCAGCCAATACGCATGTGTATATAAAGTCTCCCTTAAACCTAGGGGCACCCATAAATGATCACCCAATTTAACTAATTTGGTTAAAGAACTAAACCCCCCAGAAGCAGAATATTTTCAGCCGGACTGCGACAAGCTTTTTGCAAACTAAAAACGATCTGCGGGAAGAGGGAGGTGTCTGCGGATAGCAGGACGGGTGTGAAGATGGAATTTTGCATTGTGCAAAATTTTGAGTTAGTCCCATTTGGGTTCATGAACAAGTTTCTTGTGAGAATTTTTTTTCTAGACCTTTGTAGGTTGTTTTTGTTAAAGAACTTGAGAACGACCAAACCTATAGTCATGACAATAGCCCCATTCAAGAGCTCTCGAAAAAACGGTTAAAATGGTGTATTTGAACGTTAAAATTGGTAAATTTTTGGTGAAATTATCGCAAAAAGAAGACGAAGAAAGAAAAAAAGAGCAGGATAAATCGTACTGCAACACTGCTAGCCGTACTGCGACGTAGCGTCGCGCGTCGCTCTGATTCTGCTACAGGGCTAAACCCTACCATATTAAATTTCAGTATCGTATGGTAATGTGCTTAAAAAACTTTGGTCGGAATTTGCGTACACCTACAGTATTTACGTAATAATTTTATAAAATTGTGTTTCTAGCAGACACCTTTTTACAACTGTTGATCTTCGGCGCGAAGTCTCGTTTGCATGACGTCACAGTTCATGAGGCGCCAAGCGCATGCGCTTAAAAGGAAGCTCTCCCTTGCTGCTACGCTTTACTTAGATAAGCTCACTTAACAAGGATTAATTCAAACTGAAATCAGTGATGCTTTTTTCCTTCTTGTTTATGTTTAGAAGTAACAAAGCCGTACGATGCTGCAGGTGTTAAAATCTTGTGTAATAAAATGTAAGATTTGAGTTTCGGAGCAGCTAATCATTAATGCTCAATATTCGGTTCCCTAACGAAGCCTTCTTGGCCATCAGTGGCCGAATGTGAAGGTTCTTCTGCTGTACGCGAATCAAATTTCCATTTCTTGGACTTGTATTGCATCGCAAGTTGGTACGAACAGGTATGGTTCTGTCTAAGTCATAGTGGTCTGGATGCCACTGTTTTAGTTTTGGTTTTGTTTGAGCGGTACGGTTGCCTTGGCTACAACATTGATGGCGAGGACTCGGCTTGCGTTTGCGCAGTCGCGGGACTGAATGTCACGTGACTGATGAACTGTGACTGTCATATTTGTGTGGTGAACAAGGTGAACTGAATGGTGACTGGTAAATCCGAATCGGAGTAAAAATTTGGCTCTCACCACTTCTGAATTGTGAATCGTATAACACAGGATAGCACAGTGTGTTCCCTACTTCTTATTTTGAGGGTGGGGTTCACTGTCTCTTATTACCAGGGATGGAAAATAAGTCCAGCATTAGTCCAGACTTATATTACTAATGAACAATCTTATGCACCTGCCTGCTTAAGATGGTCATGTAACTATAACTCCTGCTAGCAGGGCACACACTTTATGTCCCTGCTGCTAGAAATGGATATTCGGAGTATTGCTCACACAATTCTGCTACAACTTCTACCTTAAATAACTCCAAAACAGATAAGGGCAGATTTTTGTATTTTAGATTTTGAATTACAATCATCAATTTTAATACTTAAAAAAAAGAAACTATGCTTAAACATTTTTTTATTGCTCTTATTAAACCATTCTTCTTATACCTTGCCACATCTGCAGATAGCCCATGAAAAAGCTCACGACTGCGTGGCAAACCCCAATTCCGTATTTCATGGAAATGGTGCAGAAGGGAGTTGCAATACTTGTTGTAATTAGGCCATGCAAAAAAAAAATTCTCTGGGGGGGGGGGGGGGATTTCTCAAAGCAGAGGCGTTCACATTTTATTTTTTAATTACTGAAAATAAGGATGCAGGAGAGCAAGCACCAGCACATCCTTTATGTTCGATACAAGCTTGTAATCTACTAACATGATTCCACTTCAATATTATCATGACTAAAGGATTTCTTAAAATTGAGGTTACAAACTTGCACAAATTCCTCATTATAGATGACGGACTTACTATGCATGATGAGCACAGGTTTTTTTTTTATCGAAAGCTGGAAAAAATCCAAAACTTGCAGTATTTTGTACGATTTGGCACAAACATTTTTTGTGTGTGCATCTTGTTATGCACAGGACTTGTTTTTGTGGCTGTAGTACAGGTTGTACGTTGAGAGTTTCACTCATAGTGTGCAACAATCCTAGAGACAATGTGTGCGCTCAACTTTGGACGTGAGCAGGCTCGGACTGGTCAAATGCCATTGTGCCATGGACAGGTGCCCTTCGGCTGTCACATTTCTGGTGCCCCTCCGTAGGGCACTTTATCCTCCCTGAAGAAAAAAACTAATGCTACTGTTTCGGATTTCGTTCCTGCTGGTGACCAATTCTTTCAGCGAAAAAGTGAACCATCATTTTACTTGAATGTTCGATATCAAGAAATTACCAAAAATACGCTCAAATCCAAACTATAAAAAATACACTACGAAAATTCACTAAATACCGAGTGTATTTTTTAGTTTGAATTTGAGCTTATTTTTTGGTGATATGTTTCTTTGAGGTACAAAGCCTCCCATTTTTTTTTATCCTCCTCTCCCACCCACTCCTATAAACTATAAAAATCAACCACAAAAAAAAGTCCCTTGAAATTAAAAATGTGTTTAAAAAGAATGCTCCGAAGCCAGAAATGAAAGACTATTAAAAGAAGCTTGTCGGACAACTTAACCCTGTGTAGGATAATACCACAATGGGAGCTAGATAACTAGTGTATGGTTGTCATATGTCAAGTGTAAAATATGAAGGCAGACACTCCACCTTTAAATCGAGTGATTTTTTTAACTATTGAATTTCAGGACGAAGCATTTATGGAGATCGTTTTGAGGACGAGAACTTCAAGCTGAAGCATTTTGGGGCTGGTTGGCTATCAATGGCTAATGCTGGAAAGGATACTAACGGCTCCCAGTTTTTCATCACGGTTAAGAAGACTCCTTGGTTAGATGGACGCCATGTTGTTTTCGGAAAAGTTGTTAAAGGAATGGTAAGAAAGTCTTTTATTAAAGAAATGCTATAGAATCGAAGTTTCGACTGATGTCTATTTCAGACATTACAAATTGCCATTTGACATACACATGCAAACTACAGTATTTTGTTTCCTCAACTGAGCGTATTTGATTTTGTCTCGTAGTTAGTCATCCATATCAAATTAAAGTAAGAAATTATTGAAAATTGAGCATCGTTACTCTTGTAATTTATTTACTAATCTAGTATCGTAACCCCTGTAGCCGAATCAGCACGATGATACTCTAGCCTTTCTATTGTACTTTTTCCCTTCCCCCAAAAGAGACACTTTCGTTAATTTTTTACTTAAAAACTCCCACATTTTACCTGTACAGAAATATAGTTTGTAAGTCAAACAATATCTTTCATGCAGTTCATTTGTCTTTACTTACTCTCCTTTGCCAACATGCATTCATTTGTAACTTACGATACAATGTGGGAGATAGCTTGAATCTTCTTTACAGAGTTGTGTTGGAATAAACTTAGCCACTAAGTGTGTGGACGTCTTGCCAGCCAAGGTGTGAAAACGTGTGCATAGCTCTACGAACATCGATGGGAAGAGTTGCGTGTTTAAGTTGTGGACTGGAACTTGCATAATTTGAAAACCCAAGAAAAAATGTTATTGCGAAACTACAGCACCGAAGTGTAAATCTATTTGGAGCAGAAGTATTCAAGATTTGCTTTTGAAAAGCCACATCCAAATCACAAGATTGCCATGTGGCTTTGTTAAAGCTAGGATATGGCCATCCATAAGCTAGGATGGTAGTCTGATGGTAAATATTCATTTGCCATGATTGATGGAAAATTACGCTATTTTCAAAGTTCATCACCAGTTCAAAGTTTGTGATGTGTTAACTTTTCGAAAGACAATTTCAAATTTCACGACAGTCTTTCTTCTTCAGTTTTTTTTTGGCTGTCATAGCTCAAGACTCTCCAAAAATCGTCCACTAAATGTAACTGCTAAAAGAACGCCTGAAAAAGAAAATTGTCTTTAAAATAGCCATGCCCCAGCCTGTAACTAACCAATGAGCGTGCGCTGTTCATGCAGACTGTCGAGTCAGGATCCAGCTTTTATTCAAAGTTTGAGTAGCGGCCATTCCTAAGTGCTAACCTTCGTGTCATTTGGTGGTAGCTATTTTTACTGATATCGCTACTGTGAGTAACTAAACCTTCTCCCGTGTAGGTTTTGTTTCCCATTCCCAACGAACGAAACAATGAGCGACCCAGATCATTGTTTCGTTCGTTGGGAATGGGAAACAAAACCTACACGGGAGAAGGTTTAGTTACTCACAGTAGCGATATCAGTAAAAATAGCTACCACCAAGTTTTCTACATGGCATACCAAGCCTAACCTATGTATTGACCAAAACGTGTTCACATTGGCGAGTAGTGGCAACCCCCCCACCGGCCAACAAACAACCAAGCTAATCCCACCGAGTATTAGTTCAAAGGGTAATGAAGAATTTTACCCTTGCTTTTTTTTTATTGAAATTACTACAGTTAGTCTAATATACCAGGAAAAAATTGAAAAGGTACACTGTTAATAATTCTGTATCTATATGACATTTTACAGTAAGGGTGCAATAAATCCGTTAGTATAACTGAATTCCAAGTCTGTTCTTCTTTGAAGGTGTGTCAAATAAAATTCTTGTTTTTTTTTTAGGATGTTGTTAGGAAGGTAGAAAATACAAAGACTGGCAGTAATGATAGACCTGTTCAAGACATTGTCATTGCCGACAGTGGATACAATTCTGTTTCATCGCCATATTCCGTTTCCAAAGACGATGCTACAGAGTGAAAACACCAGAGGTGCTGCTACTTAGTACCTATTTGCTGTCCTTCCAACTGTGTAGCCTCTTGCTCACAGAACTTACTGTATTGTGGTGGATTTAATTCGACAAAACAGTCGCTAAACATTCTGTTACAACTGTGTGGTAAATGTAATGTTTAAAAATGCATTTGGTATCGACTTAAGAAAACACTTTAGTGCCTTGAGTTGTAGGTTATTATGTAACATTCCATTTGGGTATTGTGCAAATTTTTTTGTTACTTTGTGGTTAATAAATGCGTTGAAGGTTTTTTTTTTAATGCTGGTGTGGTGACATTTTATTTTAAAGCTAGTAGTGTATAGTGGGGGGGGCTAATGCAGAATTTCTGTCACTCTGCAGGGTTTTAACGACAACAAGCAAAAACTTGTGTTGTGTGTTCAGGCCCTACCCCCGAGTGAGAAATGCCTGCTGTCACTTTCCCAGGGTGTGAGTTAATTTATGATGGGAGATTTACATCCCCCCCCCCCCAAATGTTTTTTCTATATGCCGCCAAAAATATATATTACCTGTAATTTAGCATACCCTCTTCTAATGTAGTTTCCCCGGAGAACTCGTAAGCCGAAGTCCTTGCCAACTCGGCAGCATCATACTCCAGTGCGCATGCGCGATGTACTCCTGAGCCAAAGAGCTGAGTCATTTCCCATCTTCTTCGGTGCTGCCTCGTACATGGTCGCTCCCCAGCTTAAGGACCTTGCCTTCGGTTTCCTTCGTGGCATTTAGAACCGCGGTTCCTCCCAACTCTCGGGTATGTCATCAAAGCTTATTTTGATGCCCCTTTCCTGCCCCCCCCCCCCCCCAAAAAAAAAATCCAATAACTGATATTCGTAAAATAAATATTGAGTTATTTGGTTGGGTGGCAGACAATTCGGTTTCAGCAAAAAATTTGGTCTCGAGTAGAAAAAAAAAAATAAAACTGACAATTTGGTCCCAAGTAAAATAAAAATTCCAGTCAAAAATTGATGACCACCTATGATATTTTGGTGCATTATAGATTAAGAGGCGTAATGGCGCATCGACAGCTAGGTCATTAGCTTATAGATTAAGAGTAACCAGAGTTTCAATATTCATATTTTCCAGTGGGGAGTTTCCGGCAGTTTTGACTGGGGTGACTTTAGGATGTTTGTTTATCGTTCCCATGCGAAGTGTATGCCGGGGGGGGGGGGGGGGGGGGGGGGGGGGGGGGGGGGGG
>JAHWFP010130175.1:9186-53923 GCA_023313725.1 Lithobius niger
CTCCACCCCTCCCATACACCAAAAAATAAATAAGGTATATAAAAAACGAGGAAATAATTTCTGACAAGAGCGAATAAAACGTACGAAATAATCAAAGCTTGCCGTTCTACTTCCTGGTCTTGGTTAGAACAATTGCGATTAGTCTTGCTTATTAGCATGCCTGACGTGCTGACAGTATTGCCAGCATTGTCCACTCTTACGCACACATAATTTTAACCACCAGATTTCCACCAGATTTTCACCAGATTTTTTTCACTTTTTGGCTTTTTTCCGCGACTATTTTTTCCAAGGCTTTTTTCCGAGGGCCTATTTTCCATCAGCTTTTTTTTACGGGTCCTTTCTTTCCGGGGCTTTTTTCCCATTTTTTTTTTCCTGGGGTATTTATTTCCATCAGCTTTTTTTCTGGGTTTTTTTTTCCGAGGCTTTTTTTCCTAGATTCGAGAGGGGAAGAAGTAAAATATTAAATTTGGTCAATTTTGGACAATTAAAAGAAAATTCGAGAAAACATAGGTTTACTTAAAATTAAATTCCGTTCGTTCTGGGAATCTAGGAAAAAAGGTCCGAGGGAAAAAGGTCCGGGGAGAAAAGGTCCCGGGAAAAAAGGTTTGTGTAAAAAAGTCCGGGGAAAAAAGGTCCCTGGAGAAAAGGTCCAGAAAAAAGGTCCAGGGAAAAAAATCCGCGGAAAAATGGTCCGAGGAAAAAAGGTCCGAAGAAAGTTAAATAGCACGACGTAGGCACTGATAAACGTTGGATTTAAGTGTATAGGCCTATATATGTATATGTGTGTGAACATAAAAGAATACCCTGACTATACAATTTAATAATACCCATATTAATTATCGTAGACCAATGAGATTTAAACTGTCTTGTCTCGTTGGGGGGGGGGGGGGGGGCAGATGAAGGAACACGTAGCCTAATTTGGGAAGCAATGTTCGTGCGGCCAATTATTTGCTGCATATGTATTTACCCTCAACATTGTGAAAATGCGCTCAGCTCTGGTTTCTCTTAAAGTTTCTGTTAAATATTTTAATTTAATATTACTCCTTTGAGAGGCCGGGTTTCATCCAAGATTTTGTTTTCCGGTTGGAGTTAATGTCTCCTGACTAGGCTTTTTTTCGTATTAGAGCAACCCATGTACAAGGGGCAGAGAATTGAGACGTAACGCCCAACAATATTCTCATTAAAAATTTTTTTTTACGACATTAGCCTCTGTAGGGCTAGTTTTTTTTCGGAATGATAAATATATTTGATTAACCTTGAATTTGATGAA
Organism: Lithobius niger; assembly: GCA_023313725.1. Lineage (NCBI taxonomy): Eukaryota > Metazoa > Arthropoda > Chilopoda > Lithobiomorpha > Lithobiidae > Lithobius > Lithobius niger. The sequence continues at coordinate 10,457 of JAHWFP010130175.1, forward strand.
CAATTTATAGGTTAAATTGTTCATCAAATTCAAGGTTTATCAAATATATAAATCAAATATAAATCAAATATAAAAAATATTTAGTGCCTAAGTCGTACTATTTAACGTTTCCTTGGACCTTTTTCCCTCGGACCTTTTTTCCACGGATCTTTTTCCTCGGACCTTTTTTCCTCGAACCTTTTTCCACGGAACTTTTTTCCACGGACCTTTTTTCCTCGGACCTTTTTTTCCTGGACCCTTTTTTCCCGGTCCATTTTTCCGCGGACCTTTTTTAACGAACCTTTTTTTCTCGGATCTTTTTTCTTCGGACCTTTTTTCCCAGACCTTTTTCTCGGACCTTTTTTCCGCAAACCTTTTTTCTGCAGACTTTTTTACGCGGACCTTTTTTCCCAGACCTTTTTCTCGGACCTTTTTTCCGCGGACCTTTTTTCCGCAGACTTTTTTACGCGGACCTTTTTTCCTTGGACCTTTTTTACCCGGACCTTTTTTCCGCCCACCCGTTCTGGCAGCAGCGAATAAATGGTGACCGGAAAAAAAGCCTGGGAAAAAAACCGCGGAAAAAAGCCTGAAAAAAAAGCTGATGAAAAAAACCATGGAAAGAAAAGCCGTGGATAAAAAGCTGATGGAAAAAAAAAGCGCGAAAAAATCTGGTTGAAAATTTACAAAAAAACTACCTAAATGCACTTAACGTATGTATTAATCATTCATTAGCTGCATGTTGCTCGATCAAGGTCAAGGACTACATTTAGGTAGTATTTTTGTAAATTTTGAACCAGGATTTTATTGCGCTCTTTTTTCCACGGCTTTTTTTCCATGGCTTTTTTTCCAAAGCTTTTTTTCCATCAGCCTTTTTTTCCATCAGCTTTTTTTCCCGCAGCCTTTTTTTCTGCCGCTTTTTTCCATCGGCTTTTTTTTTCATCAGCTTTTTTTTTGGGCCTTTTGCCCCTGGGCCTTTTTCCATCAGCTTTTTTTTCCGCGGCTTTTTTTCCTCGGCTTTTTTTTAATAATCTGTGATAAGCGAAGCTTGCCATTATGTAATTCCTGTTTTGGTAAAACAAAGGTAGCTTGTCTTGCTTATCAGCGCAGACGTACTGGGTAGTCGGTAAAAATACCACCAGAAAAAATACCCCGAAAAAAGTCCTTCTTTATTATGATGAAAAAATACACCCCAGTTGATGTAAGACAACTAAAATTTTATTTTGTCAAGGCAGTGTTAATTAACTTCTCATCACGAATGAGAACAAGAGCGAAAATCCTCAAAGCGTAATTTTCAACGTACGTATTCTGGAAAATAGAAAAAGTCACTCGTTCGACAATTGCCCCCTGGTGTCGCGATTCCGTGCCGAAAAAAAAACATGGATAAAGTAGCTTCAACAAAAACCAACCAACGAAAAAAAAACTGAGGAAAAGACAACTGCGGAAACCCGAATTTTTTGTCGATGTTTTCCGTATTATTGTTTTTGTTATAGGAAAGGGTAGTTTAGGTCAGTTACTTTGGCTCGAATTTCAACAGGCAGGCAAAGGAAGTTGGAAGCTGAATAAAACTTACTTTTTTTTCTGCAGCTTTTGTTCTGTTTGGCTAAACCGAAAATAATCACAAAAAACAGAAATGGTAGATTCTGTTAAAAAAAAGAAATACGTAAATTATTTTTTTGTAATTATAAACCTATCAGGCGAGCTCGGGCCTTTATCATTTGACCTTGTGTGTGGAAGAGACACTGGGTGCTAAAATATCGGTTACTTTAATTCAGATTTTTTAAATTGTTATACTACAGGACTTGGGGTATTTTTCCAGGGGTATTTTTTCCGGGGGTATTTCTTCCCGGGGTAATTTTTCCTGGGGTATTTTTTCCAAGAGTATTTTTTTACCTAGATTCAACTGCTGTAGTGTTTCTAGCTAAGGCCATTGTCCATCATTGTAGCGCACGTAGCAGCGTAAAAATCCTGGGAAAAATCTACTTAGGCTATTCGCTGTTTTCTTCAAAACATTTTTTTATGGAGTCATACATTACGCAAAGCAACAAATAAAAACTTATTGTGCAATAAAAATAAAGAGGTAGGATGTTTTCTAGTGGGGAGGGGAGAGGTGTTTTAAACAAGACAGAACGCCAAATGGGTTCGAGAAGTGTTTAACAAATACAGATGCAAACCTATGTACGTTGCGAATGTCGGACACATGGGCACCTGACAATTAGGCACCCGAATTTAGGCACTGGACAAATAGGCACTCGGACATTTAGGCACCCGGTCAAATAGGCACCCGAACATATAGACACCGGACAAAGAGGCACCATTTTTTTTTTCAATTTTTTTTTAAGTGGGATAGATTGCCCTCATATTCTGTATCGTTTGTTTTAAATCTGGGACACTTAAGTCGTGTGAACGGTTGGCAGAGTTTTTGCATTTTTTCCCGAAATTTTTGTGTGGTAAATTAATGTTCCAAATTACGCTGCCTCACTCGCGCTGCCGCACTCGCTACATCAGAGATGCTATCGTTTGTTTTAAATCTTGGACACTGAAGTGTGAGGTCCGTTGGGGGAAGTTTTTGCATTTTTTCCCTGATATTTTTGTGTGATGAATTAATGTTCCAAAATTACGCTACCTCACTCGCGCTGCCGCGCTCGGTGCAGTTAACACATAACATCAGAGATATTAGTGTAATAAAGATACCAACAATCTTTAGCAGTTTTGAATGCTACGAACATTTTATAGCAAACTTGTTTTCCCCCACCCCCAATTTGAGAACAATCCAACCCAATCAAACATTTTTTTAAAACTTGGTGCCTATTTGTCCGGGTGCCTATATGTCCGGGTGCCTATTTGTCCAGTGCCTAAATTGGGGTGCCTAAGTTGCCATCTTGATGGTTTTCGTCGTCGTTTCCATCTTCCGCATGACATTGTGCGTCAATTGGGCGATAAGTCTGTCCTCCTGTCCGGTGTTTTTCAATTTTTGCAGGAGGTACAGATGTATGACAAGATTTAGATTAGGGGTTTGAATAATATCTCTGTAATGTGTGGTGCAGTGGCAACCCGGACCACTGCACTGTGACTGAGGTTGGCGCTAATGACCAAGCTGTCAACACGCCATTAAGCCTCATTTCCCCCCCCCTAAGTTTCCGGTGCTTAATTGTCAAGTGCCTATGTGTCCGCGTACCGTACATTGCCCCCCTTCCTCACAAAGGGTAGGCGACAATTTGGTCCCGCTGATTTGTTTCCGAACAATTTGGTTCTGCCTATTTGGTACCGGACAATTTGGTACTAAGCCGATTTGGTCTACGGACAATTTGGTCCCAGGTAACTAATAATTTAATTAATTTAATGAATTTAGAACGACAGACAAAACAAGATGCACTAACACTGCATTAGTAATTCGACGTGTCGTATGGTAGAATAAAAAAAATCTGTAATTGACGTATGAAGTTGGAACAGCAGACATACCAACAGGACACCACTAAAAATCTGAATGCATGGTGTAGGGTATTGAAGAATATCTACTATATTTATATTGCACATTATATAAAAAAAATTGTCTCGTAACTTTTGCTACTACGATACGGCAAATGAGCCAGAATCTTCTGTGCGACGATGCAATCACTGACCAGATAAGTTTTCATCAGACGCTGATATTGGTATTCTTACAAAAAAAAACTGAAAGCTTCGTTGTTTTACGGTTTCCCGTTCCCATTGTTCTTGTTCATCAGAATTTCATCAGACCTTCATCAGACTTTCATCTTGTTCATCAGACATTTTTTAATCTTCGAACACCATATTTTCATAAATTCAGCAGATAATTTGGCGGGGGGGGGCGTAGAAGAAATCATATTGCGCTGAGGGTACGTGAGGTTGACTACTTTAAATTTATTTACACTTTTTAGGTGTATTAACAAAAGTTAAAATATTCACACGAAAATTGTGACAAAGTCCACATTAAATATAACACTGCAATTTCATGTGGCCAAATTTTATTAGGCTACTCAATACAAAGTACTTGTTTTACTAGCGTTTTATAATTATCTTTATTATTATTATTTGTAATTTTAAATCTGTGGGTAAAACTAATGTCGAACCAATAAAACTTACGTGAATCTTCCTGTTACGGATTTTTTTTTAAATCAGAAAGTCAGAGGCCATTAGGAATATCCCGCCCTTCCCTCCTTCTGGCCAGTCCGCCACTGTGTAAACAGGACATCATTCGCTTTGCTCACTCGTTCAATAGGAAACAACACTACAATAAAATACTGTAATAAATCACACCGAAAAGCAGAAAGAACAGTAATTAACAGCAATGGCGCAGTAATTAACAGCAAAAGTCAATGCGGGCATTGCATTCACTGTACCGTCCAGATTCAATCATAGAAATTCAGTGTACCATCCAGATCATCGCAAAGGTAAGTGACGACTCACTCTGTATTGTTCTGCGCGATAAGTGAACAGCCATCTCGACGTATACATATAGCCTCTAACCGACCGCAATGTTGAAGAATTGACTTGCCGAAATGCGCAGTTACACGCCGCAATTTTTTGTATGATGCACACCTTTACACTGGTATGACGTCATCCGCATCCGCATCCGCTGACGTCATCCGCATATCGTGTACTATTTGACGACGGTTTTTTGCTCAGAGACCTTTTTAGAGGTTAGCGAACTAAATCCATCCTAACTAAATTATCTAGAGCATAATACCTTGTGTACTGGCGCACTGCAAGTCACCCAACCGCATACTTGAATTTCGTCGGATCAGAATTGAACAAATGTGTCTGGTTTTTGAGGAGATGTTGCTTACGTAAATCGGGTACCCCCGTTTTTTGACCACAACCGCATTAATTCGACGTGTGACCCGTCAAATTAATAAATGTTTGTGTGTATACATGTGTTTATACATTTTTTAAAGCTTATGTGTAAGGGGGAGGCGGGGCGGGGAGGGGGAACAACTTACACCATAAAGAAGGCCCAATACTGTTTTTAAAACATTTTTTGCATAGTAAGGTATCAATTGAAATTTAGGACTGTCATTTGGTGGAGGGGGGTGACGTACACCCAGGATGTAGGACACATAGGCACTGGACACATAGACACCCGAATTTAAGTACTGGACAAATAGGCACCCGGACATATAGGGGGGGGGGAGATGAGGCTTAGTGGCGCGTCGACAGCTTGGTCATTAGCGCCAACCTCAGTCACAGTGGGACATATAGGCACCCAGACATACAGACACCGGACAAATAGGCACCAAGTTTTTTTTTTTAGTTTTTAATTTGGGATAGGTTGCCCTCAAATTCTGTATCTTTTTTTCCCGAAATTTTTTTGTAATGAATTAATGTTCCAAATTACGCCGTGTCACTCGCGATGCCGTGCTCGCTGCGGCTAGCACATAACATCAGAGATGCTAGAGTAATAAAGATGTCAACAATCTTCAGTAGCTTTGAACGATACGAACATTTTATAGCAAACTTTTTCTTCCTCACCCCCCCAATTTGAGGACAATCCATCCCAATTAACAAACAAATAATTGAACTTGGTGCCTATTTGTCCGAGTGCCAATATGTCCGGGTGCCTATTTACCCGGGCGTCTATTTGTCCGAGTGCTTATTTGTCCAGTGTCTAAATAGGGGTGCTTAAGTGTCCGGTGCCTAATTATCAGTGTACTGTACACCCAAACATGGCCCAAGATACTTTTAAAAATATTCTTTTACAGCTATGGTTTTTTTCTTATTAATTTATTGCATAGCCGCATCGTTAGTAAGATTTATTTTTAAGATTTATATGGCACAAGTTTGTGGTGCAAGTTGGCCCACCGTACACAAAAAAAAAAGACTACCAATACACATAAAAAGAATAAAACATATTTTTAAAAACAGCATTGGAGTGTTAGTTGGGGGCCGGCCCCCCCCCCAAAAAAAAAAAAAAACCCTCTAGCACAACCACATAAAAAAGAACATAAAAAATATTTGTTAACATTAATTCCTCGGGACCAAATTGTCCTAGGAGCAAGTCGGTTTGGGACCAAATTTTGAGTCATAGTGAAGATGGGCCAACACATGCTAAATCTAGACACACGCTAGTGTGTTGCCATCAAATAATAAACCTGGGACAAAACTTGGGCAGAACTTCTGCATAAATACGCATTTTTATGTTCCTTTTTTCGAAAACTGTGTGGACAAGGGACACACTGCACACGTGATGGACCATACAATCCAATTACAATAAAAAGGTAGCGAAAAAGCCAACAAATTAATTGAACAAAATCCGGCTTCGCCATTTAGATCCAAAAAAAATTAGAGCTCGTAGCCCCATACTCACAGCTGCGTAGGTACACGAATAAAAACGGATAAGAGTTTACTTAAATACCTGAATGCAACGAAATATAATTTGAACCAATTCGACGGAACTAGGAGACATGCCAGCTGCCTCCTTGCACAGTAGCACACATAGGCATGTACTTCACTATACTAATCAAACAAACAAAACGGGTTTCCCACACACAAAAATACACAAAATACAACATATACACGCACATGAAACAGAACGGAAACCGAAACCCACAAACACACACAAAACAGACGCCATAAACAGCATAACGCCTACAAAACTGAAAGATGAAAAATACATACGTACACATACGAACACAAACACAGGCAAAAAAAAAACTGCCTTCACTAGGAGCCTGCTTATTTCACAAATTATAAACGCACACAAAATACGCGTAAAGCCACTCTCACGAAACACACTTAAAATATAAAACAACAAACACAGACGAATATTAAAAAAAAAATCTGTGTAATACACAAATTAAGCATACGCAAACATACTAGCGCCCACAAACATTACATATTCCAAACACAAACTGCGTTCACTTTCTGACATAACCACTGAGTAAAAACAGTCCTTACTGGAATTGGACTTCAAATTAAAGTTCGTTACGTTCGAGTGAACTCTAATCCGTTTATATTCGTGTACCTTCACAATTGTGAGTACGGGGGTTCGAGCTCTAATGCTTTTTTCTCAACCGCGAAGTCGTTTTTTGTTCTGTTAATCTAATCTATTCTCACTTTTGCATGGTCAGTGTTGTAAACAAAATTTGTTGTTCATTGTTGTATTATATTTTGGTTCTGGTTGTGTAAAGTAAAAACACCAACAAAATACAGTAACTCTGTCCTATTGGTAACTTTGAATTTACTCTTTCCATGCTCCCAAAAAGGGCAAAAGACTCGGCCCACGATCAACTTATCTGCAAAATCTGCAAAACTATCTGCAAAATTTATGCACCTCAAGGAAGAATTTTTTTTATGGAAATTAGCTATACACTAGTCACGGTAATTAGGCAAATATCAACGTTATTAACACCTTTTTTTTCAACAAGAAACCATTAATCTGCGACTTGTATGTTGTCAGAGTTCAAAGTCCCAATCAATCGAAGTTTCAGCATTTTCTGTCGCATTGTTATTTTTCTTCAAAAACAGACTTGTCTAGTGGTTGCCACGCTCATACATATTTTATCTAAAAAAGACAGACGTTAATGTTATCGCTGAATCTTGGCGGGCGACAGACTAGCGTGTGTCTTAATACCATGATGTAACGCAAAATAAGTTGGCGTTTAGTGAAAGCTGCTTGTGCTACAATTTTTGATACAAACGTGTAGCTATGATTCCGGATTCGGTATTTTAACTAGGCCTTTCATATAAATAATACTCTTTGTAGCGTTGAAACTTTTCTTTTGTAGTGTAAATAAACCATCGTAAAAAAATCTTAATATAGTTTTTTTTTTCCTGATAACAAGAGTCGACAAATGTTTCGTGTTTATTTTACAGTCGAAATTTTTTTACTTTCTCCTGCTTGCATTTTTTAAACCGCATCAGGACAAATTGAACATTGGACCCTGACTGCATTGGCTCCTGTTCAATACGGGAAGGGGGGGGGGGTACATTTTTGTAGGAAGGAGAACTCCTCCCTACTAAATTGCTTGGTCGTTTGTTAAACTGAGTCTAGTCGGTTGGATTCCACCAACTAGCTACTGAAGAAATTTTAGACCTGCCAAATTTTTTTTCTACATTCCTTTTCTAGGATGTTACTCAAAAAGAGTATTTGGAACACTATTTTCTTTCACTCAATAACAAGATACTACTCCCACATTGGAAACGTTCCGACTTTACTCTTTTTCATGGGCTTTCGGCTTCTAAAGTAATATTTTCTAATTCGTGGCTAATCCGTAATCTGCATCGTATCCATACTATAAAGAGGAAAATAAAAATAAAATAAAGTCTCAAACCGCACAACGAGCTTTGTGAAGAAGCCCCGGGGCCCCAAGCTAAGCGGTCGAGATCAACTCAGTGCATGGGCAAAAAAACAGAACGATGGTTGGAATTGAGTACATTAAAAAAAAAGTTGCTACAAGTTATTGCGCCAAATTAACGGCTAACAAGCTGCACTTATTTGCAGGTCTATCCGGTCGGTAATTCAAGTGGTAGTCATCTCTGCGCCGACCGTTAACATGTTGATAAGGAATGAACTCGTCCCTCTTAATAACCAGAAACTAAAGGTCGGGGGGGGGGGGTATTTGTAGAAAGGAGCACCCCTCTTAAACTAATAATTTCAATCTTTTGTTATTGTACCTGACTTATATTCCTGCTTAAAAACATCATGATCATCTTGACAAAATTAGGTTACGCATATAAAAATAGTGGGGAATACTTACTTTTATTCTGAAAAATTGCACTCTAAAGTCAGTTGAAAGTGGAAAATACTCTTAATTGTCAGCCTTATAATTTTACTTCAGAAAAGTTGGAGGAGCAAGCAGTTCCCTCTTGACTCCCCTTCACTTTGGCCCTACGTCCAGCTTAAAAGCCAGTGTGTAAATTGCATTCACACAATTTTCCTTCCAAAAAAATGTGCCGATTCATCATGTTAACCTTACAAAAATCAAGAAGTCTTATTAAATTTCTTTTTCCATATTTTACTAAAAATTATACACCGTGAAGTTTTGTTAATGTTAGATAGTTTTTGCAGTTATTTTTAATGCTGTTTACCAAAAATCGCGAGCCACGCTGGCTGACGGCTACCCCATTTCAGTAGTAGTATGGGTAGGCTTCTCCACATGCTTTATCTTAAATTGGTACCTCTACGTCACTGGTGGCACTATCATCGATTGAAAATCGCACGAAAATACCATGGCGGTAGTAATATTGCTAACCTTTACTGATTGCGCCCAGGTGCACGAGAACTTACCAAGTTTGTACTCAATAATAGTTTGTACTTAAGAAGGTGCGTGATCTTTTGTTTCGTTAAAGAAATGGCATTGATTTAAGCAAGTGCTACATGGTATTACACGTTGCAAGATTCTGCACTTTCAATCGATGATAGCGCTACTGTAAGCCGTACCTGGTTAGTTACATTTACTGTATACACTAATCCGAAAGAACGTGTTAATGTAAATGAGTCACTGGCGGTTTCCGTTTAATAGAAAACATATCTACATTCCCCCCAAAAATAGTTTTCCTGCAGAGTAAAACAGTTTCAGTTTTTTTCAAGTTTTTTTCAAGTATATAATTGTCACGCCCCCCCCCCCTCGGAAAGTTGTGGGGGGGTTCCGTGCCCCCCCCCCTCCCCAGCTAGCTGAGCCATGCTATAGCGTACCACAAAGCACCTGTATTATTGTAGAAACATCAAGTGACCTTGTAGATGTCATTTTTCTGTACTGTTGTTTTGCTGTTGTGTCGTTTTGCTGTTGTGTAGTTTTGCTGTTGTGACCTTTTGCTGTTGTGACGTTTTGCTGTTGTGTCGTTTTGCTGTTATGACGGTTTGCTTTTGTGACGTTTTTCTGTTGTGACGTTTTGCTGCTATGACGGTTTTGTTAATAAATTTTTGCTATGTTGTCGTTTTGCTGTACTGTCGTTTTGCTGTTATGACGTTTTGCTGTTGTGACGTTTTGCTGTAGTGTCATTTTGCTGTTGTGACGTTTTGCTCTACTGACGTTTTGCTGTACTGACGTTTGCTGTACTGTCGTTTTGCTGTTATGACGCTAACGTGGATTTTTGCACTTTGCTCTTGTGACGTTTTGCTGTTATGTCGTTTTGCTGTTATGTCGGAAACATGTTTTGCTGTTATGTCGCTTAATTGTTATGTCGTTTTGCTGTTATGTCGTTTTGGTACTATGACCTCACCCCCGGTCGCATATGCCATCGGGGACTTCCTGGGCCCTGTCAGATTATGATGCCTAGGCTGAATCATGGTGGAAAGTCAGCCGTACCCTTACTCAATCCCATCCCACTCATCCCTTTCCTTTTCATTCCTAATTCCCAATACAGTGTTTATACATGTGCGAGTATGTACGAATGAGTGCACCCATAAAATTGGCATTAGTATTGGTTACAAATCAACCACTTGGCTAATGTCGGTCCTACGCGTGCACTATGAACTGTAATAAATTAAACGTTCGGCTTTTTAAACCCTGCCATTTTTACCGCCCGTACGGTAAGGAAGCCACATACAGTTCGTTAATAGAGATTGGGCCCTCCGACCAATTCCTTTTGTGAGTGGGGAGCCAAATCCCAAACCGTTCCGGTATAGGGCTAACGGTTCCCAAGTTACGGCCAGTTATTTACAAAATGAACTCGGTGGAAGCCACCGGTACGTAGTGCGGGGAAAGTGCCGGGGAAAGCCAAACTTTGAACCGTTGTGCTCTAGGACTGACAGTTCCTGAGTCTAAACATGGGTGTAGGATAACTTACCAAAAATGACGGTCCCTGAGTTCAGGGAGAGCCAGGCATAGGGTACAGCCAAGGGAACCCACAGCTCCAAACGTTCTGCTCTAGGACCAACGGTTCCATAGTTATGATCGGTTGAGTTGAAACACGGCAGTTGGACAACTTCCCAGTAGGCCCGACTTTCGAGGAGGCCCATGCGTAGGGTGTAGTCGGAGAGGGCTAGAACCCGAACGGTTTTGCGCTAGGATGAACGGTTCTCGAGTTACGGGGGGTGGGCCAACTCACAAAATTCAAGTACCGCTATTTTGGGTCGATCATCCGTTAGGCGGGACCCTAAGTGGGGTTCTTGAAAGGGTTCCCAAATTTTGATCGGTTTCATTCTACCACCATTATTTTGGAAGTTAGGGCCATTTTAAGGAATTTTGGAAATAGAAAATTGAAGTTGAAAATTGAAAAATGGTGGTATTTCCGGTTCCACTCTTCAATATGGAGGCATTTTCGGTTCCTTTAAAGACAGGAAGTGACGTCATACAAAATGGAGGGCAGGATGTGACGTCAAGACGTTCAAAATTGATGGTCTTCTTGCAAGATGGCGGCACTTGCGACTTACATGGGGGCGGTCATCTTGTCTGTCCTGGGCAAATATAGGACTTTACTACTACTCTTGAGCGATCTGAACCGTGTGGAAATTAACTGTCTTTCATGCATGACGTCATTTAGGACTTGCCGCTGAAATTACCATGTAGACCAATTATTATTCGAGGCAACAATGTGCCAGTTTCAACTTCTCTCTAGCCTAAGAGTTAATATGCTCGCCCGTTATCATGGTTGGGGTTCTTGAGATGGGGTTCTTGCGTTGTCATCGTAGTTGCTATGAAAATTTGCTTTAAATGTAGAATGTTTTTCTTTGAAACAAACCCTGTTCTTCGGAAACTTTGTTGTTGCCATGTTAATTATGTGGTAGAGAGTAGGTGTTGTACTGAGCAGGTAAAGATAATTTTTGAACATCAACTTTTCTATCATGAAGTTCAGTCTATTATCAAAAGCATTATTACTTGATAGATATTCATTGATTGATTTATTAGTTGATGATTAATTAACCGAGCTGGGACCTACTTTGGATCTAATGCTCCACAAAACAAAACAAAAGAAAACAGATCAAAATAAAATAAAACAAATCGAATTCCAAAATTATAAAACTAAATCACTACATAATATACAGTAAAACGGACCTACTGAACCAGAACTACTACAACAATCTTTTACAAACACCACAATAGGCTATTCGATTAAACTGTAATTATGTCATTTCGGGTATGAAGTTTTGTAGTTGGTGCACGTTAATTTTAAGTAGTTACCTTGAATAATTATTAAGAAAACACACTTCAAAACGTCATACGTAAAACGACATAAGGGGCCGTTCATAAAGTATGTCACGCTATTTTTGGCCAATTTTGACCCCCTCCCTCCCCATGTCACATTTTGTCACACGTACTCACGCCTCAAAAATAAGTATGTCACACCGATTTCACCCCCTCCCCCTCCAAAATAGTTTTTTGGGAATGTAATTTGTGGGCTGTCCAAAACTCTAAAAAACAGCTTTATTTTTCTGTCATAAGCCATGTCTGCCATGATTTAAAAATAACCAGCTACAAATAAAGGAAGAGGAAAGGGAAATAGCAGAATTACCGTCCTTTTCAACTGCCTTTGAAAATATGAGAACGTTTACACACCATGTTCGACATTTTAAAGTTATCACTTTTTTAACTTGTCACACTAAACCGTAACGAACTTTTATAAGGAAAAGAGAGGCAGCATCTCAGTTGGCATTCTTTTGGGCTGTAACAACAGAAATTAGTAATTAGTAAAGGCGGTAGCCTTTACTGTAAGGTTTGTCCTCGGTCTCCCATGTTAAAGCCGAAATTTGGAAGCTTAATTTCTCCGTCGTCGTTCAACATTTTCAACTGAAATTTGGTATATAAGACTTGCACTTAATGAGCGAGCGAAATTCAGTGTCTTTTGCAACGAGTGCAGTTAACCAGCTTGGTATGTCAAAGTATCACGAATTAGAAAACAAAAACGAGCTCGTTTGATGTTTAAGTCAAAACAGCAAAGGAACACAAATAAACTTTCCTGTAAAGTTTCACTTACCACAGTGTTCCTGTACTGTTTAGTCCACGTGAAACCTTACTGCTGTATTCAACCATTAGACATTGTAAAAACCATATCCTAACATTCAAAATATTGTAAGAATAATATAGTGTATAATATAAGCTTCACACTCGCCTAATTTCGGGGCTAAATTTTTCATCATCATTCTATTCCGGATACATACACCAGTTTTTAAGATTTCATATTCAAGACTTAAGGACTGGTATTTCATTATTATTTTCAACGACATTTTCAGGATTTTAAGGAGTCGCACGAACCCTGAATTACTTAATCTGTAGGTCTGCACTAAGCATACTAATAGTAGCCTATGGTTTTTACGATTTTTCAGCGATGTCCTTTAGCCAAGTAGAATGAACCAATCAGACACATCGTTTTCTAAAGTAAAAACTGTAAAAACACGTGAATACAGCAGTAAGGTTTCGCGTGAACTAAACAGTACAGGAACACTGCGGTATTTGAAACCTAACAGGAAAGTTTTTTGTGTTCCTTTGCTGTTTTGACTTCGAATCAGTTAAACCTTATCTTAAACATCAAACCATCTCGTTTTTGTTTTCTTATAGTACAAATCAGCCGAATCGTCAGAGGTTTCATCTGCAATACTGGATAACCTAGTCGCATGAGCTTTTTTACCCCCGTAAGATCCGGCCAATACTGTAGTGCAACCGACTGAACACGTCCGCTAATCATTGAACCTAAGCTCCAACCTAATCATTGAACCTAATGTGTGGTGCAGTGGCAACCCGGACCACTGCACTGTGACTGAGGTTGGCGCTAATGACCACGTTGTCGACGCGCCATTAGGCATCAATCCCCCCCCCCAAGCTCCCCACAGCCAATGCTACGACGTCAGAAGGTGACTTCTCTGAGTTAACGCACACTTTAGGAAAGCGTTCTTAGAATTGGCTACGTCGCTGTTCAGTTTAGGAATGTACTGAGGCTATCTCACTGTCATATCCTCCATTTCAGACCACGTAGGCACTAACGACATCTTGTTTTGTGGAATGAAAAAAAAACCGGTTTAAAGAGACCTTCAAATCATGCCTTTCTCAGTCTTAACATTCAGAATGACAGCTCTATTTTATTTTCAAGAATGGAACAGTTTAAAAGCTAAGCAATTTTATATCTCCTTACTTTTCCTGACACCTGAGCACATCATTTATGCACAGTTCGAGAATTAAAAATTGTTTTGCAAAAGTAATAAAGGTATACAAAAATATATAAGTGTAACGTCACATTTTTCACAGCCCCCCCCCTGCCCCATGTCACATTTTGTCACACTGTCGTGACCCCCCTCCCCCCATCGGTGCGTGACGTACTTTATGAACGGTCCCTAAGCTTTATAATTGCTGTAAAATCATTGTATAATTGTTGTTCATAGGTTTGACTTTTAAGAATGGTCAAACATATGACGAACAAATTTATAGCGATTTTTATCTTAAGAGGTTTAAACAATCGACTCACTGTAAAGAAAATATGCGTTATAGAACCGAATTTCCTATTTTTTTTACTAATCTCGTTGTTCTGTTAACGATGAAGCCAGGTATTTGGAAAATATGTGCAAGTGGAAATGTCTATAATTTCTTACAGATGGTGCAATAGCTGGTCAGATGTACACAGTTGTCGCGCCAAGTTAGGCAACAAACAATAATCACAACAAACATCACATCAATTCAATTGTCGAGGTTGTAAACCATTATGGCGCGACGCCATTGTGTCTAATATCCTGAAACAGAGTTGAGCACATTACAGGTGCTTGGACAAAAATAATAACGCGGTACAAATGCTTAAATTGTGTTGAAATCAAGAGCAATGACCCACCTGACAAAAATTAATTCATGCTGGAAAGCCAGCTAAGCTGCTTTCAATGCAAAAGCTGACCCTGAATAACGTTGCAAATGTGTAACTAGATAGCTAGCTAATTCTAGTCGGCTCATCCCCATATTAATTTCCATAGGGTGATTATTCATCGATACCGAGGTAATGGGAAGGCTTCCAGCTATGAAATTGAACGAATGGCTGCAGTACGCTACGAACTGCGTACCTTTTATGGTTTGGAGCATAGGGGGTGTAACGGGGATGGCGTGGGATGGCGCATAAGTACGAAAAATATTATTATAACCATTGTTAGCATTGTCGGCATCGTCTCTCATTGGACGACCAAACTTCGGACAATGTCAACGTGTATACTGATATACGTGCCTACACGTACACTAGTATAGCACGATAAATTTAAGGTGGCATGAGGGCTACACTTTAGGCATTTCTTTCTACGGTTCTATTTAAACTATCATTCTGAAAATTTGCATGTGGGTAGGCACTTAATAGACCTTCAAAACGAGCCTAATAATTTTAAATTTGGAGCAAAACCTTTTCTTTTTAAATTGTTAAAAAATAAAACTTCGCTTATTGTATGCACCTTTTCTCTGGACTGAAATGCTCTAGCAATGTTCGGTTTGACTTTTTGAAATGCGAATGTATGTGTCTACATGCTGAAACTCAGAAAAACATGTTTAAAAAATACTGGTTGCAATTTTTTATTTTTTCAAAATTTTCCATAAAAAAATCACATTTTTTTAAACGATTTTTCAAGCTGATTACTCTGTATATTATTAAATTTCAGAGTTTCAGATTACTCCCACGGGTCTACTGAGCAAAACAAAACAAAAATGGTAAGAATCGGACAAGTAGTTTGCGAGAAAAGGTACATCATGTATTGCAGCACGCTGCAGAAAAAAGAAGTTGGGTAAAACAGCAGTCAAAGTTGACGAACTCTTTTGTGTCAGAAGAATGTCAAACATGCATGAAAACTCATACTTGTATGCATCTCGGTGATCTCCAGGAAATATAAAATTTAGCCTAAGGCTGTTCATACCCCTTTTGTACATTTCCAATGTATTTCCTTTTGATTTTAGTCTAATTTTAGCCTTCGTTAGCTATGTGAGATGCGCTGCGTATCGGTCCTTTTTAGAACATCTTCACACAGCTTGCCAACAACACATCCCAATTTTTCAGCAATAGTTTTTTTGATGAATGGCCCACTGCTATAGACGGTTATAGACCAAAACTGAAATTACTTCGAGTACGTAGAATATTGCAGTTTTTTTTTATAACTTTTCCAGCACATTTGCAGTAGCGCAGGAGAGGCTCAGTTTACAAGTTTGGAAGCCTGTCCACTCTGCAGTCAACATTTATTTTCTTGATGTTATAGAAGGAAAATCGTAAAAATAAGTATGCAGAAATGTTCAACAGACATCAGGCTATCAAATTACGCCAGAAAAAAAAATCGAAAAAAATATTTTTTTTTGCCTTCATGCCACCTTAAACAACGTTGCCAAAGACATTGTATTCACGTCCAATTCGCGAAAAATAAACCAACTGTAAAATCATAATAAAATAAACAAAGCCAAAAACTGGTAAAAGGGCCACCAAGTTGAGAGTGGTTCGGTCCTTCAAAGAAGTGATATCAACACACCAAAACTAACGAAATAAAACAAATTACAACAAAATTAAAACCAAACCAAAAACCTATAAAGAGGTTACTAAGTTGAGAATGGTTCGGCCTCTAGGCAAAAGGTAGTAGCAAAGTGTCTAAAACCAATTTCTTGTTGACGTGCCACTTTATTGCACATCTGCACGGGCAGAGTTGAGAGTAATACACAATTTAAAAAAAAGGACAGATATCATATCGAAAATCAAAACCGGTAAAAGGGGCCGCCAAATTCCGAATGGTTCTGCCCTTCAAAGTAGTGATATCAACACACCAAAACATTCGCCAAATTAATCGCACCGAATAATACTTTGGACGTTAAATGAAAACTTTAACATTGCTACCGAAAGTAGCAACATTCTAGTTTTCATTTACCTTCGAACTATTAAGCGGTGCAATTAACTTGGCGAATGTTATGGTGTGTTGATATCACTTCTTTGAAGGGCCGAACCATTCGGAACTTGGCAGCCCCTTTTACCAGTTTTGGTTTTTGATATGATTCTAAATAACCTAGGCCTAACGGTTGCAGCTTAATTGTTATGTTGGGGTACTGTGATGAGAGCGATTTAAGGGCAACTTATTTGTAACATCACACATCACACACCAAAAAATGCAACACATGAATTAAATGTAAATAATGTGGTACCATCATTTTAATGTAGAAAGGAGTACTACAAAACAATAGGTTCGAAAAATTGGACAGGTATAAAAGGAGAAGCATGAAAAAGAGACAGTCAATCTGAATTGTCATAGTAATTTTCTTTTTTTACATGAGACTAAATGCAAGAAAGAACATAATATTGGAAAATGACAAAATAAAACAAACTTTTTATCAGTTAAAAATATTAATGGTTTTAAAATTATGAAACCAAATTATGAGGTGGACTAATAAAAAAAATAAAAAAATGTGATTAGTCCACCTCAAAACATAATATCACTAGGCAAATACATTCCACTGATATGTAACAGAATATTGTTGAAATTTACCAGCTGAGTAGTCTCCTACGAGTTCTGGAAGTACATCTGGGTATGATGGATATTCCTCTGGAGGTGTAGAGTTGTCTTCAGGTGATGGAAGCAGTTCAGAAGCATTAACTGACTTTAGGTCGTAGAAATTTATTTTTTGAATTATACTTCCCCCACCACCCCCACCTCCTGCTCCGCCACCACCTCCACCTCCTCCTCCACCACCTCCTCCTCCTCCTCCTCCACCACCTCCACCTCCTCCACCCCCTCCTCCACCTCCTCCTGCATCAGAACCTCTACCTCCGCCTCCACCAGGATAGTTAGGGCCAGGGTCAGGGCCAGGGCCTGGTGGGTATGGAGGTCCTCTGGTGGCCTTGGAGGTCCTGGACCTGGTGGGTGTGGTGGTCCAGGACCCGGTGGCCTTGGAGGTCCAGGCCCTGGTGGTCTTGGCGGCCCAGGACCCGGTGGCCTTGGAGGGCCAGGCCCTGGTGGCCTTGGAGGTCCAGGTCCTGGTGGGTATGGGTGGTCAGGGCCTGGTGGGTATAGAGGTTCAGGATCATTTGGAGCTTGACGACCATATGGATGAAGACCTAGATGAGGTGCCGGCCAATGAACAGTTTGTTGCAAACTATGAGAAATAGGGATCGCACAAGAACGAGGACGATTTATCGGGACAGCTAAAAAGAAAAAAATATAAAATTATTTTTTTGTAAAGTTCATTTTTTTATTTTTGCTTTTTGTGTTACTACTTATATCTACCGTAAAAATATTTTATTATGAATTATGCATCATGGAATGTACATTACTAGTTCATTCAAAATGCCTTGTTAAGGATATTAAAACGGCTGATTTGCCTTTACTGATTTGTCTGAACTAAATGCAAGAATGCAGTGTACTAGAAATAAAAATTTTAAGTAGACAAAAATGTAAACTAACAAAACTGAATCTAATAGTTGTAGCACATGATTCAGCTAAAGCAGTTTACAGATTGACATAAATTATTACCCCGACAACAGAAATCTATTAACAGTACAAAATAAAAGCAATCGTAAGGCAGTTTCACCCAATTATAATACTCAACAGCTGCTTAGACATTACAACATGTATAGTTGTATACTCCACTTGTTGCAAGCTGGAAAAGTTGGGGGAAAGTCTATTTTCGCCTACCAACGGACATTTTAGCCCTACCCCATTAACAAGTCATAGCCCCCCTCCCTCACAGGTCCCTACCCTTATGACGTCAGAGCTCTGCCCCCTCACAGGCCACGCCTCTTATGATGTCATAGCCACGCCCCCTCACAGGACCCATCCCCTTATGTTGTCATAGCCCACTCCCTCTGTGAAATCGATCTGGAAGAGGGTCGGAAATCACATTCTGTCGATCTGTATGAAGGGTTTTTTCACCCTCCCCAACTCGAACTTTAGAACATAGTCAATCTGGATAAGGGTGGGAGAACACATTTTTACACAATATGGTACACAATTTGACACAATTTTTACTGTCAAGAGTGTGTTTAGAGGGAAAATTGGGTACTTTCATTTATGCCCTGGGTGGGTGTTATAACCACTTTTTACTGGTAAGAAGGTCTTTAGAAGGAAAATTGTGTACTTTCAGCACTTTTTTACTGCCAAGAGTGTTCTTAGAGGGAAAATTTTGCATTTTCATGTAATTGGGTGGGGTATAAAAGCACTTTTTTAATGCTAAAAGTTTATTTAGAGGGGAAAATTGTGCACTTTCCACTATGTATGGGGCATAACCATCTAACCATCTAACTATCTTCCCACATACTGAAACGGCTCCCATATGCTGAACTTAGGGATAGCTTGTCAACGAATTTTCCGACGTTTTCTAACGGGTAGTGTAAATTCTATCAAAAATCTAATCTGGTGACCCCACTGGATCCACCAGACCTCAACTCACAGGGCTTCACCCAGGGACCTCTACCTATTGGAATATGTAAATTTTGCAAATTTATACCCAAAACATGTCAAGCGTGACAATTAGAAACCAGACGTTCCCATCAGGATCTCTAAATTCTACAAAAACACGTGCAAATTCAACATAAATTTGGTGGTGGCTTCAAGTTAGAATATGTTATTTCTCCCACGTAACTTTGAAGTAAATCTGACCCCATGGTGCCACCTTCATGAATCGCTTTACAGAGCCACCGCAGGACCTTTGTGATATGGCGATATCAAGACGTGCAACAAACGAATGGAAATCGTATTGGAAACCTTCAAGAATCTATAAAAAACGTTTAGATACACAATTTATGTTTGAATGTTCTCACAATGTTTCTCGGTGACATTTGAATATTTCCTACTCAAGTCTTCGTATCACCCTACAGCTCTTGTTAAACATATCATAAAAATCGTAATAAACTAACGTAAATTACAACAGGAACATACAAATACCAATAAAACGTTTAGATACATTCCTAGTATATGTTCTCACTATGTTCCTCTTTCACGTTTGAATAGTACCTATCCTTTCTTACAAAATGACGTGACAAACAGCTTTAAAGAAAATAATTTTATTGATAAGATACAAAACTATGTCGTGTTGAATCCATTCAGCCAGTCAAAATTCTTATCTTGGTTAGTTTCACTGTGCAGCCGTCTTTTCAACTACACTTATAATTTTTCTCTTCTGTCACTCAACCAGAATTTCCAGAATTTCTATTTTACATGTGTTTTTACCTCCAAGTAATGCTGCGCACAAGAGTCTCCAGCCTATTCATCAATTCATACAGATCAGTGTTCCTCAATGACATTAATTCATCTGACCCTGATTCATTTGACTCCAATTAGTTTGATTCCGATTCATTTGACACTGATTAGTTATAATCTTTTTCAGACTCTGTTTCATCACATATGGCGGGCTCATTTGGGAGATGCGAAACATTTTTCACCTTCTTCATATCCTCCCACATTAGTTTCACAATGCATAACCATCGGCAGCTCTACTTCCGGGACATCCAGCAACTGAGAATCCACATAATACATCCATCGATCGGCTTTACCCACGAAAATTCAATTCTCCATTCCATGACCATCCTGCCACTGCTTTCCCATGTCTTTTTCTACCTTTTTGGGGGTTTTGACCTGAAATCCGCATGTCGGGCAGCTTGCATACTGTTTGCATATCGGAGGTTTAGGGGCAAGACAAGCAAGGCGTGGCCTTGTTTGTCTTGCCCCTAAACCTCTGATACCAAACAGTATGTTCACCTCAGTAGCACGCGGTTTTATTGAAAGCCACACAATGAATGATCACCTGCAGTGTCTGGCTATTTATGTTCCATTGCCCTTTGTGACCAGCTACTGTTTACGTGAGCTCCATTGACACGTATCACTTCATGCGATCGCTGCCTGACGTCTCGCACTTGGATGTGGGTTTTCTGCTGGTATTGCACAACAACGCACCTTTTTGAAACTACGTCACCATCTTGCATCCATTGACACGAGTCACTTCATGCGATCACTTCCTGGCGTCGCGCACCCACATGCAGGTTTAGTTGGCATTGCACAATATCGCGCCTTGTTGAAGCTACTTCACCATTTTGCTTACATTTGGGTAAAAGCGATGAACAGTGGTCAAACGTAGCCATTTGTAATGCCCTACTCACCACGTGCTGATAATCTTGTCGACCAGAAACGGGTAGACAAAATGGTGTTTGCAGCCGCTCTGATGGGCGAATTTCCCAGCTACGCCATAGTAGGGAAGTCTAGGACCGACAGCACCAGGCAGCAACTTCATAGGGTTTGGCGCGAACAACTAAGCTAGTGTCAAGACACGAGAGATTTCTCCGGACCTCCAATGGGCTACACTGGTAAATGCAGCAAGACGTGTAAGGAAATGGATTTCTTCATGGAAATATTCGAGGTGACGGTAACTTTCGTCGTAAGGATGACCAACCAATTCATGAAAGAGAGGGCTAGCAATGCGGAATGCAGCAAACAGAATATCATGTCAGCCAAAATGCCAGGACCAGAAGACGAGGTAGGGATGAGTCGTGAGGACGATGCTGTTGAGGACGATCCCGCCCTGGATCAGTCACCGCCGCTACCATTACCACCACCCCACATCAATTACTCTCAGTTTTTCTATTCACTGGATGTATGAGTGAACGACAGCTGCAAATCCTACAACCAGACGTCATCATGGAGCCGCCGGGTCGAGCCAAGCTCAGCCACGCGTACGACAACCAGACATGTCTATGGAAGAAAGTGCAGAGTCGCGTCAAGCACTGCTGCACGTACCACAACGATACGTTGCCATGGAGGAGGAGCATGACGAATCAGAGTACCCACATTTCTGCGAGGAAAACGAAGACTTCTAGGAAGGCAGCAGCAACGAGGCAGCCTACAATGAGGAAGAAGAGGACAAATTGGACGATGAATTAGATGAAAGCTAGTTAAAGGACGATGACGACGTCAGGCTTACATCCAGCAGTGAGGAGGAAGAAACAAGGCCAGACAGTTTGACAAGACCACCAATCTCAACAGACTCCTTGTCCACTATGCCCATGACAATGCCAGGTTTTCTGCCACTGCCATCAAAAGAATCGCCCCAGTATAAGCCTGGTTCGTCAATCCTACTACATCGTCCCGCACCAACAGAGGAATGCACCACGTCCAGCATCTCTCCAGCACAAGAGGTCTCGAGCAGTGAATTACGGTCTACAATACCCAATATCGCAAGCTGATCTTCGAAGTTGCAGCATCCCTGCCTGCTGCCAGCCATGAGACGAACTTAAAGAGGAATTGTTCCCATCACTGGGGACCATAGTTCAGGTTCATTCATGCAACCTGAGGAAATAATCTGCATAGTTTCGTTGGAGGAGGACAAATGAGCTACCAGAACAACAGCCGACCTAGTGGAGCCACCACCACTACCACCGTCATTAGAACCGAGTAAATTGGAAGCCCTCAAACGATGTTACAAGTCATACTGGACGACAAGATCAAACATTCCTAGAAATGCCACAACCGCCGCCGATGTTCCCCGAGCCACCCTAGTGCCAAAATAGAAAAAGATTATTGCCACCACGAAATGGCTCCATCCAGAAGATGTGATGCGCCAGGATATCCCAAAATATTGATCGCCATTTCAGCCAACAGTTTCAGCCAAGCACTCCACCAGTCAAACTCAGAGATGGTCCAAGCAGAGGACGGTTGCTGCTAAAGGAGATGTGTTCAGATGTGCATAAGACACTCAGGATTAGCCATCCAGCGTCTTTGTCATCACTGTCACTGATCCATTTGTCGCAAATCCTAAAGGCAGAAGCAGGGTCCATTTCCATCTATTACCAAGAGTCAGATGCCGAGGTGACACCATCAGTAACAAAAATCATGCAAGCCTGCCAAATGTCGCTGAAACGCAAACAACCACAACCCACTCCCATGTGGTAACCATTGACAAAAGAAGAGTTTCTTGCTTTCATCAGAATACTGATCGTCATGGGCTACACTGACATGGTGGAATTGGTGCAGTATTGTCCACTCCATCAGGTCGACCAAACCAGAACGAGGTTCAATCAAATTTGGAACAACTTTCGGATGTCAGAAGAACTGTCCTTCACCAGTACCGCTCTCCAGACTACCTCGCCCATGACCAGGCAAGCCATCGAAGAGCAGAAGCCCAAGGAGGACATGGATGCAAGAGTGAAGATGCGACCAATGATGGAGGCCATCAACGAGTCATTCCGCAAGTACCGGACCCCCTGGTCAGTTCTCTGTATAGATAAGTCCATAAATGCGTACGCCAGTAGATCCAAGATCAAGATATACCAAGCCAAGAAACCCATCAAGGTAAGCTACGAACACTTCAGTCTCTGTGAACCGTTCAACAGTTACATTCTCAACGACGAGGCACACATTGGAATCACATTGCCATGGACCCCGCCCAATACCTCGCAAAGGAACTCAGATCGGATTAGGATTGTTGGTTAGCACACAACATTGCTGCCCCTATGCCGACATACCCCTCTCGTCTCTAGACAGGTGTTTCAACCGCACTGGCCACTAGTTCCAACACCCTGTCCGTAAGAGATCGTTTCACCGACCCTCAGATAAGAGCAACACCTGTCTGAGGATCGGTGTAACACCTGTCTTAGGGTCGGTGAAACACTGCACATCGACATTTCTAACGCACATTGCAGCACTTGTCTGAGGGTTGGTGAAACACCTGTCTGAAGGGTGGTGAAATTTCCGTCTGAAGGTCGGTGAGACATTGAACATCGACATTTCTAAAGTGTATTGCGGCTTGGTCCCTGGGAGTGACCCGGGATCGCAATGTGTGTTCGAAATGTTGATATTTTATGTGTCCTACAATTCTCATTACTTGTAACAGTTGGCTGCATTCTTCATCGACACACGATTTGAGTGAAACACTGCTCAGAGTTGTATTTTTTGCCTGCTCTCAGAGATAATTTTCGAGATTCGAAAATTCCGCCCCTGCAGGGGGTATGTTTTGCTTTTTGGTTTCTTTTTCCCCACTGGAATGGAAAACTTGTGATTAGGCCAAAGAACGCGCAAGGAAAAGCTCGCTGAGACTCAACATCCAACACTGTGGACCTAGCAACGAAAAACTCGAAGCATGTCACCGGCTAGTCATTAAAATCCCCGTCCATCGACAGAGGAGTTCTACAGCCTCCATTGTAAGACAATGCTAGCCGCATGTTGTGAGGATAGGCATCACTGGGGCCAGACAGCGACAGCCGCATACCTCAGTTCATTAGGTCTTCAGCCAGACTTCAACCACGGCGATCTCCAAGCCCGAGGGCAAGAGGATCCCCTGATGACCGCTAGTCTTTGCCACCAGTCCAACAGCTCGACCTGCTTTGACCAGAGATCTTCAAGCTCAAGGGCAAAAGGACCCGCTGTCTACACCTAGTGTTGCCACTGGTACAACAGCTCAACCAACTTGGAACAGAGATCTTCAAACCAGAAGGCTGGATGATCCACTGATCGCCGCTAGTTTTGCCTTTGATCCAACAGCTCAGCCTGCTTAGAACAGTAATCTGTAAGCCTTAAGGCAAAAAGACCCACAGATCAGCCTGCTCTTTCTCCGTGACTGCTCTCCGCACAAAACTCGTTAGCCATAGAGAATATTAAGCGGTGGCCTGCACATGTGGCAAGCATCTTGCCGGTTCTAGGCAGTCGAAGCAGAAAACTTCATTCCCAAAGGAAAAAGGCCCACTGCAGAATCAACCGAAGCGATGTTCAAGCCCGAAAGCGATCACCTCTAAGGACTCATCCATTGCAATCTACGATATCTACGAAGATGACTAACTGCTTGTGCTAAGCGATATCTGGCATCATCTCAATCCAGTACATCCCAGATGAGGGAGCACAACATCACAACCAACTTAGAACAAGAGATCTTCCAGCCCAAAGACCAGAAGATCTACTGCCCACTGCTAGAACAGCCACTGGTCCACAGCTCTACGAGCTTAGAACAGCTTTCCTATGGCCTGAAGACGAAAACCCACTGCTCACTGCCAGTCTTGCCCCGTTACCACAAATTTTGAGGCGAGGGGTCTGCATCTGCAGTTCAATCTGCTTAGAACAACAATCTTCCTACCCGAAGGTTACACGACCCACTGCACACTCCTAGTATTGCCATTGGTCCAACAGCTCGACCAGCTCAGAACAGAGTGCCCAGCCCGAAAGTGAGGATCCACTGCCCATCACTAGCGTTGCTGCCGGCCAACCGGACTGCCCAGAACACGCTGTCTGTGGACTACACATCCAGATGGGGTTACATCAGTTTATCAGTTGAAGGACACAGTAGTTCAGGCAAAGCCGGCTTAGAACAGCAGCCTTCCAGCTCGAAGGCCAGATGACAAACTGCTCACTGCTAGTATTGCCAATGGTCTGACGGTTCAACCAGCTTAGAACAGAGTGCCTACAACCTGAATGCCAGTACCCACTCCTCACCGCCTGTCTTTCCACCATCACCGGCTTAGAACAGCAGTCTTCCAGCCCGAAGGCCAGACGGCAAATTGCACACCGTGAGTATTGCCAATCGTCCGATGGCTCAACCAGCTTAGAAAGGTACCCACAGCCTGAAAACAAGGAGACACTGCTAACCGCTTATCTTCCCATCATTATCGGCTTAGAACAGCAGTCTTTCAGCCCGAAGGCCAGAGATTCCACTGCTCACTGCCAGTCTTTGCCCAATCACCTGGTCAAACACCTCAGCCAGCTTAGGCAGTGATCATCCAGCTCGAAGGCGAGGACCCACTGTTCACTACCAGTCTTGCCATCATACACTGCTCCTTATTCCGCATCGGCATTGACTAGTCGACCAATACAGCTTACCCGCATCGATAAAAGCTGGTACTACGGGCAGTCATACTGCTGACCCAGCAGCTCTGACTGGCTTAGAACAGAGATGTTCCAGCCCGAAGGCCAGATAACCCGCTGATCACCGCTAGTCTTTGCCACCGGTCCAAAAGATCGACCGGCTTTGTGCAGAAATCTGCTCCCGAAGGGAAGGATGCACTGCTGAAAGGTAGTCAATTGACCTTTTCACAGAAACTTACTGACCAGCCTGACAAGCACTAGACATGCCCGATGCAAGCTCACTTTCCAGACGTTTGGGAGCATGTGCTTGCCGCCGAAACACCCAAAGAATTGGGAATCATTCCAGCCTCGGTCTTGCTCGGCATACCAGAGGGACACTATTCACACAGCACACTAGCTATGATCAATACATCTAAGGGCATCACAGACCTGTTGTTGCTCATTCTTGTGCGGTGACAACCGCTTGCCCCTCTCAGAAGCGATCAACCATTGGAAGCAACACCGTTCCCTCACAAGAAGGGCACCGGCACGCCCGGGATCGGTCGTCTATTTAGAAGGATTAAGGCTCGTTCTTTATCGAAATTAACCAGACAAATCATGCCACCAACAAAAAACAGCCATGCACCACCACCTACCAAATCAAGAAAGTGCTCTCAATCTGTCAATTCTTACGGTGTCCAAGCTGGGTGCTTTTTCCAGTGTTGAGTCAAATTAAGCCACAGGCTCCACTCCCGGTGATGTCCTCCGTCAATTCCTGTAAGTTTTAGCTTTGCAACCATACTTGCCCCTGAACCTAAACACTTTGTTTACGCGGAAGCTGCCTACTGACTGATAGGAGGAACTCCGCGAATCGCTGGTCGGCATCATTTACGGTTAGAACTAGGGCCGTTTCTGATCGCCTACGAACCTCTAACTTTCGTTCTTGATTAATGAAAACATTCTTGGCAAACACTTTCGCTTTGGTACGTCCTACGGCGGTCCAAGAATTTCACCTCTCACGCCATGGTACGGGTGCACCCGTCTGTCCCTATTAATCATTACTTCGGGTTTCGAAAACCAACAAAATAGAACCGAGGTCCTATTCCATTATTCCACGCTCGGCGATGCGGACAGGAAGTGCCTGCTTGGAGCACTCTAATTTGTTCAAAGTAAGACACTCAGCGAAAAGTACCGACAAAGTGCGCGATTGCTCCGGAACTGGCAATAATACTGAACAAGACGGACCGCAGGTTTGACACCGAGATCCAACTATGAGCTTTTTACCCGCAACAACTTTAATATATGCTGGAATTACCATAACTGCTGGCACCAGATTTGCTCTCCAATAGATCCTTGTTAAAGGATTTAAAGCGTACTCATTCCAATTACGAGGCCATGAACACGTCCAGTATTGTTATTTTAGATCACTACCTTCCCGTGCCAAGATTGTGTAATTTGCGTGCCTACTTAGGAAGAGGAAACTAGGGCCTCACGTTATGTTGCCTCCTGTTTTACAGCATATTCTCACCTCGCGTAGTGTGGTTGCAGAGGGTGATCTACTACACGTATCAAAACTGTGTAGTGCTAAAAACCAAGGTAGGGATATTGCAGTAAATCAACACAATCTCAGTACTGGCATTGATAACTCTGAGAAAACGGTCCCGGATGTCATTGATGTTACTGTCACAGATATTTGGAAGGGAGTAACTACCATTATTGGAGATTCCACAGCTCAGTCACTTCAGGGTAGTAACCACCAACAGTCCAAAATCTGGACATATCCTGGTCTCCGACCAAAGGATCTCCACAAGTTCTTGCCACACCTTTTCTGTGTTTGTGACCCACTTGGTACTGTGATCATCTGTGCTGAAACTAACAGTATTAACGAGGAAACACCGAATCGTATCGTGTGTGGTCTGAGCGACTTTATGACATCTATCCGGGCTGGATGTCCGGATATTAGAATCACATTTATTGGCCTATTCCCAAGGCTCGGTAAAGACAACAGGGATCTAGACAGGAAAGTGATACACACTAATGTCCTCTTAAGAAACCTGTGTGTTGATCATAACTACTCGTTTGTGTCTATTGACAGCACCATTTGCAAGGATAGAACCCTGTTAGCTCGGGACTCGATACATCTTACATCCCCAGGAAAGGATGCTTTGCAGATGGAGCTCCTTAAAATACATGCCTCGTCGAAAAACCACAACTTGTAACGGGGTCTAACCCCATAATTGACTTACTGTCTGGTGTGTCTACTCACCATAGTTATCAAGAATTTAAATGTCTTTTTTTCAAAGCTAGAAGTGTTATCCGTAATATTGGGTGTTTTAGGGATTTGATGCAGAGAAATACATTTGACATCATCTTTGTGGTCAAAAGCTGGCTCCATCCTGGTTTTACTGATGGCATGTTGGCAGATGTTAAGAAATACACCTTTGTCCGTCGAGAACGAGCTAGTTTGGGTGAGGGCTTACTTGTTGTCCACTGCTGTGATATACTATTGGTGGTTGCAAGCATCGCAGTTTATGTGGAAGGTATTGCGCTGTCCCTCCCTTGTTTTTAAAATTAATGTTGTTTTGGGGTATCTTCCAGATAGTCATGACGAGGATGCTATAACTTTGCTTTGCAATTTTGTGACAAATTCGTTTGATAATTGGTTCTCCTGTATGCTTCTTGGGCACTTTAACCTCTCCACTGTGGACTGGGGACGTCTTTTCATCGTCTTTCCATCGTCTTTTCCTGGATCTCATTGCACCTTTGGGACTCTGTCAACTTGTTGAAGAGCCCACTAGAGGTAATAACATCCTGGACTTGGTCTTTTGCGAATATGAAAGACTTGTATTTGATCTGATGGTGGTCGACCATGTTGGCAACAACGACAATTTCCGCTATTTGCGCTATTTCCTTCTCTATAAACCTTCCTTTTTCTGTCTCTACTCTTCCCAATGGCCAAGGTATAGGTTCCAAGTGGTATTTTAGGCTGGATTATGACCAGCTGTTAGATTCACTTTCATGTGTGGGTTTGGATGCCCTTATATTTATGGTCCACCCTACTATCGACGTGGCTTGGAAATGTTTTCAAAATATTCTCATGGATCATGTGAAACTTTGCAGTGAACCCTTAGATATTAGCAGACCTAAATTGGTCCTGGTGCCTCGACGCCTGTTAAAACTGTGTCTACTGAAACCTAAACTTTGGAAGTGGTATAAGCTTAACCTATGTGAAGAAAACAGGCTGTAATATAATAACATACGCTCACTCTACTCCAACAGTATGGAAACTTGGCACAGTTCACGGGAGGCAGCTGTCATTCATGAGGGCAATCACTCAACCTTATTTAGGTTCTATTGCTCAAAACGTTTCTAACTAGAACAAACACTACCTCCCTTAAAAGTGGTTAACTGTTATTTGACAGAGGATTTTGCTAAGGCAGAATCATTCTGTTCTCTCTTTGCTTCAAATTCAATCACGGAAAATGGTGCCTCGCTTCCCCTCCCATACTCCCTAAGCCTTTTAATGATAAATGTGATTGGGTGTCCTTCCCTGTGTCTATAGTCTTGGCTGCCATCAGCAAGATTAGTCCTGGCCTCTCACAGGGACCGGATGGTTTATCTGCATTTCTTGTCAAAAACGTTCACGGGAACTCTGTTACCCTCTTTCTAGAATCTTTACACTCTCCTTTCGACAGGGTCATATTCATACAATGTGGAGCTCTACCTTAGTTATTCCAACCTACAAGAAATGGTCTTTATGTGATCCTCCAAATTATCGCCCTTTAGCACTGAAATGCGTGGCCTGTAAGATTATGGAATCCATTATTCGGGACGTAATACTGGAGTTTTTCGAGGAGCATTCTGTCATAAATATTGACCAATTTGCCTTCCTCCCGGGTCGTTCTGCTTCTCTTCAATTATTGTTGCTTGTCCTCGACCGTTAGACTAGTCTGCTTGATATTAGAGTTCCATTTGACACGATCTACTTCGATTTTTAAAAAGCCTTTGAATCCATGATTCATTGAAAATTATTATTTAAAGTAGAAAATTGTGGTATTGTTGGTGATTTTGCTAGATGGATTACTGCTTTTTTTGTGTAACAGAACGCAACAGGTATCTATCACTAATACTTTCTCTTCTAGTGTCTCGGTACCATGCGGAGTGCCGCAGGGCTCTGTGCTGGGGCTGCAGCTTTTTGTTATTTGCCTGAATGGCCTAAAAAATTATAATATTAATATATAATTAATTATAATAATAATATTAATAATAATATTTTTGGGTTCAAATTTGAAGACGATCTAAAAATTGGCACCGAAAATTTCCCTCAGTGAGCATCTTCCGACCTTGTTCTGGAGTCCCAGAATGAGGCTGAGTGGTCCCGTATATGGCAGCTCCCAATCTCGACCAACAAATGTTTCACTTTCCATGTAGGTCTTCAGAATGCTTGTATTATTTATCATCTAGAACAGTCTACACTGCCTTTGGGTTTGGAGGTTAGAGAGTGTGGTTTTCGCAAAACCTAAAGTCTTCACTACAGTGCTTTAAAATCTCAGGTCAGGCTTATCATTGGGCAGCTGTTGTAAATAAATGCTTTACGTCAGGGCACTGGCGCACTAAAGTTTGGGCCTTTCGGGTTTTTGTGAAACCACTCTTAGAATATGCGACCCCAGTGTCGTCACCACATCTGGTAGGCGATATTGTATTATTGGAGGCTGTTCAGCGTAAATTTACAAAGCATATTCCTGGGTTTTGGGATTTAAGTGACTCTGAACGCCTTAGTTGGACTGGCTTGGAACTACTTGAGTTGTGACGTATAAAATTTGATCTCATTTTGACGTTCACGATTTTGCATGGTTTTATTGCTGTGAGCGTCCCATTTTTTGATTTGGCCTCCTCGGGACATATTTGTAATAGGGGTCACCTATGGAAACTTGTTAGGCAGATTGCAAATCATAATACTCGCCAAAACTTTTTCACAGTTATGGTAGTCCATATTTGGAATGCTCTGAGTAAAGATACTGTAAACCAGTACACAGTACATGGGTTCCGTTGTTCATTACCATCTGAGAATTTGATACCCTTTCTCAAACACCCAATACAGGTTACGGTTTTAATGGTTCACCGCCCGTCCGTCTTCCTAACACCATGAAGTGGTTGAAACTTATATTATTATTATTATTATTATTATTATTATTATTATTATTATTATAATTATTATTCAAAAATGGCGACATCACTGGCAGCAACAAAATATTGAAGGAGAAGAAATAGGAAATAGGTGAAGAAATAGGAAAGTATTGAGAGAGTCTCAAGAAAACTGAAGTGAAAATCATAAGTGTAAGAACACCAAGAAAGCTTAGGAAAAGTTTGGTGAGTGACTGTTGAGGAAAAAAGGAGAAATTTGAAGAAACAATTGAGGCAAACTGAACATAAACAAACTGAAGAAGACAAAATTTGTGAAAACTGAAGTGTGTTTGATTTGCCTTTGAAAATACAAAAGTTCATGAACTGGATCAAAACTTTTTGAACCGGATTAAAACTAGATGAACCAGTTTTAAACTGAATGAACTAAAATACGAAGATGTCTAGATGCCAGGGAGAATGTGAAGCAAAACTAGGAAACCAAGGGGATTACACCATTTGTGGACAATGCAAATCAAAATATTGCTATCAATGTGCTGGAATAAAACAAAAAAACATGGAAAAACATGAATGAAACAAAAAAGGGAAGACTGGAAGTGTAAACAAAAGTGCAGGAAAACAAGAACATTGTCAGAACAAGATCCAGAAAAAAATAGAGGTGAAGATGAAGAAGAAGACTAAAATGAAGAAGATGAAGAAAACATAAAGATGGTTATGAGAAGAATGGAAGAAAAAATTGACAAATTAATAGCAAGAAATGAAGAACAATGCAAGACATTAGAAGAATTCAAAAAGTCAATAGAATTCATAAGTGAAGAACAAAAAGATCTGAAAAAAGAAAACGAACAGATAAAAAAACAAATGCCAGAAATGGAAACTAGAGTTCAAGAACTGGAAAACAAAGAAGAAAGAAATAAGTTACTGGAACAAAAACTAAATACAATGCACAAAGAAACAAAAGAGCGAGAACAATATGAGAGAAACAGAAACCTAGAATTAAATCAGTTAGATTGGCTCCCAGATGAAAAGATAGAATGGGTAATAGGAGACTTAGCAAAGAATTTTAATATCGTGCATGATATTTCAGAAATTGAAGCCGCACACAGGATACCAAATCGCAATAAAGAAAAACCAAGTACTGTGATTATTCAATTTAAGGAAAGAAGAAGCAGAGACAAGTGGCTGGAGAACAAGAAAAGAGTGGTAACAAATGATGACATGTTCAGAAATGGAAATAAAAGAAGAATATACATAAACGAAAACATGACACCATACATGAAACAATTATTCTGGAAAACAAGAAACTGTGCAAAAGAAAAGGACTATAAGTACGTATGGTTCAGAAATGGCAAAATCATGACGCGAAAGAATGCTGAGACGGACGAAGTGAAAATTATCAAAGAAGAGGATGACCTGAAAAACCTGACATAACAAATTCGTTAATCAAGTTTTTGGAAATAAGGAAATCTTATCAGAAATGATAAGAAATGATGTGGGAAATTATGAAAATATAAAGGTATTACATGTCAATATAAGAAGTTTGAGAAAGAATTGGGAACTATTACAACATCAATTGATAGACATGAAAATTGATTGGGAAATAATAATACTGTCTGAGATAAACATAAAAAAGTAGAAATTGAAAATTATAATATAGAGGGCTACAATAATTATACATCAACAAGGGAAACCACAGCAAGAGGAGGTGGATTGATGATATTTACAAAAAAAATTAGAGGTAGAATTAAAAAATTGATACTAATGACAATAACATGATAGAAATTGTTATAAGTGAAAATAATAACAAAGATAAAAGTAAAATAATAGCTATTTATAGAAAACCATCATCAAACAAAAAAGAATTTATAAAAAGTATAAAAAAAACTATTTGAAAATAATGAAAAAGAAGAATCTTGGAAATGTCAAATGATAATAGGTGATATAAATATTAATATTTTAGAAAAAGAAAATGAATTAGATGATAGGCACGAACAGACAGTAATAGATTATTATGAAAATACATTAAGCTCACTAGGCTTTGAAAGCAAAATAAACTCACCGACACGAGAAGAAATAGTACTGAAAAATGGAGAAAATCATTTGCAACAATCATGTATCGATCATATTTTCTTTAAAAGTAATAAAATAGAATTAAATGGGGGCGTCCTAACAGAGAAAATTGCAGACCACTATATGAGCATGGGGTGGATGTGGAATAATGAATTAACAAAAGAAAAAGAATCTGAGGAAAGAAAAAAAGAAAAATATTGGATATTTAACAATACACAAATAGTTAAAGAACTGAATGAAATAAATTGGGAATGTTTAGATGTATTACAGGAACCTGAGGATATATATGAAGAAATTATAAAAAAAATTAATAATATATATTCCAAAAATAAAAAATTAAATACAAAAGTAAAAGAAGAGAAATATACTAAAAGAAAAGAATGGATTACAAATGAATTAATAACAAGAATAAATAATAAGAATAAATTATGGGAGAAAATAAAAAACAAAAAAACACCGGACAATGAATTAATAAGTAGATATAAAAATGAAAAAAAAAACTAATAAATAAAAAAATAAAAGAATGTAAAGAAAATTTCTTTCAGAAAAAATTGGGAAATTTATATAATAATAAAAAAACAACTATATGGGACACGATACATGAAATTTGCAATAAAAGGAAAACTAAAGAAACCGATGATGAAATTGATGAAAATTTTAAGGAAAATACAGTAGAAGAAATAGTAGACAACTTTAATATAAATTTTAATAAACAGGTACAAGAAATTAAACAAAAAATAAAAAAGAACATGAATTATACAAAAACGGAAATTTCTGTAAACATCTTAAAAAGGAAAAAGATAAAAATAGAAATGTAACTAAGAAATCAATGTACTTGGATAATGCAAATGAAAATGAAATAAAAAATATAATAATGGATCTAAAAAATACTAAAGCAACAGGATTCGACAAAATACAAACTGAACATTTGCAGGAGTCAAAGAATAATACATAAATAGCAATTTGTAAACTAATAAATGCTACGATTAAAAAAGAAACTTGGCCTGAAATGTTGAAAATACAAATTATAAGACCAATATACAAGAAAGGAGAAAAAAAGGATCTAAACAACTATAGACCTATAGCTTTACTGTCAATAATAGATAAAGTGATTGAAAAATTTGTTGCAAATAAAATAAGAAATTTTCTGGATGTTAACAAAATTTTATCTCCACTACAATATGGATACACAAAAAATTGAAATACGACTGAATTATTATCAAAAGTTAATGAATTAATTACAAGAGGTTTAAATGAATGTGAATATGTGGGAATAATACTGGTGGACTTACAGAAAGCATTTGATACGTTTGATCAAAAGATATTATTACAAAAATGTTACAACTTAGGATTAAGAGGAAAAATATACAACTTACTAAAAAATTACCTAAATAACAGGAAGACAATAGTACAGCTAAAAGATACATATAGCCACACAAAAATGGTTAATGATGGAATACCACAGGGCTCAGTACTAGGACCACTTTTATACTTTATTTATACAAATGATATTAGTAGAAATATTAAAAAAACAAACAGATGATACTTTTCTCTTTGCAGATGATACTGTTCTAATTTCAATAAATAATAAATATATATTGAAATGATGAACAATCTACAATATGACTTTAACATATTAAATGACTACTTTATAGAAAATGAACTTTATATTAGTAAGGAAAAAACCATTCAAATGGACATATCAGTACCAAAAATGAAAAAAACAAAAGAAGCATGGATAATAAAACATTATGGAAATTGTAAAAATTTAAACTTAGGACTAATAGAAAGTAAATGTAATGAAGAATGCAGGAAACTAGAAAAAAAGAAAACAGTAAAATATTTAGGCTTAACAATTGATGTATTTTGGAATTTTAAAGAACACATAATTGGAATTATAAAAAAATTAAGACAATTGATACCAAAATTATATAAATTAAAAAATATTTTAAATACAAAACAAAAAAAATGATATATGAAGCATGGATAAAGAGTATACTAAGCTATGGAATAGAAATTTATGGTAATACATCAGAGTATATTATAGGAAGATTACAGAAAGTACAAAATAAATTAATTACAGTACTGTTTGGAAAAAAAGATAAAGATTAAAAAAAACATTGACCTATACAAAGAGTTTGAAATATTAAAAATAAAGGAACTTTACAAATATATAATAATAACAAAAAATTATTATAGCAATGCATTCAAAGTAACCACAAAAAATTTAGATAAAATAAGAGTAGGAAAAAGGAGATATGAGATGCCAAGTTGGAATAATGCATATGGAAAAAGAGGAAAAAAGTATTACATACCACAATTATTTAATGAACTGTCAGAAAATATGTTAACATACATAAATATGAAAGAACTAAGGATAAATTAAAAAAAATACCTCATAATAAATCAGTTAAATACATATTACAAGTCCAGTGAGAAGCGCCGATAATTTATTAAGAAGTTATAAACGTTAAGTAATGTATATTTGTGTGATATTTAGTGTATGTATAATGTGTATGTATAATGTGTATGTATAATTTATTATAATTATTAATCACACGAGAATAAGATGTTGTAAAATCTCACACAAGCTTTCTATAAGCTTCGAGAATTGCTTTGCATTAAAAGTACTTATTATTATATTATTATTATTATTATTACACTTCCTTCCTCTCTGGAATCGAACCCTGATTCCCAATTACCCGTACAAAGCACGGTAGGCGCATAACCAACCATCGACAGTTGATAAGGCAGACATTTGAAAGATGCGTCACCGGTGCTAAGACCTTGAAATCGGCTCCAAGTTATCCAGAGTCACCAAATGGGAATGGATCCTTGCGGATACGCATTGGTCTTGTTCTAAATAAAAGCGCTTGTCCCTAAATATCAGAGCTGGTAGACATGTAACGTCAAGGCATAACCGATATGCCTGCCACTTAATTGCTCAACCGAGGACACTGTGACATGTGGGACAAGCAAGTTAGGATCGTTCGAATACTTCAGCTTGAACATGGCTTAACATGCTACCCTTGCATAGCCATCCATGGCCCGACGACGAACGGAGCAAGCTTCCGGTATGGCCAAGCCGCTAATGTTCAAACTCTTTTAGCAGCGTGTCACCAGACCCATACGCCCACAGTCAGTGCATCCCAAGGAACAACAAAAAGAAACAACCACTTCGCCCACCACTGAAGCACTCCCAATCCAAGACAGAGACATGCAAAGCAAGTATGTTACAATCGTCCAGTCACTAAAGCTTGAACATTGTCCGACATGCTACCGTACATACCCATCCATAGCCCGAAGATCTACAGAGCAAGCTTACAGTAGGGCCAAGCTGCTTACAATCAAACACTTTCAGATGGACTGACCCAACTCTTTCGCCCGCAGCTTCCCGAACTATGGAAGTGCAAAAGGGGCAGCCAGACTACTACGAAAGTGAGTCCAGTCAAACAACACTTCTAAGCTCATCAGCTATGCCTAGGATGCTATCCTTGCCTACCCACTACGAATCCAGTGTGCCGAATCATCCGAAGCATCACGGGATAATCAAAGACCGACAAAGCAAGATTACGGTATGCCCATACAAACATCAGTCCTTGTCGGCAGTACAAGACCAGTCCCTTAAATGCATTTGCTGGTGGTCCATGCGCAACACACCCAACCTCTAAATCTGAAGCCAAAGGATTAAAAGCCCTCCAAAGGATCTATAGCACAAGAGTCGAGACTCACAAGTCAGGTAATAGCACTGCTGCTTTCAAGCTCGTCTTCAGCCCGACTGCAACTCTTACTTACCCGCCCATAACCCAAAGACCCAGGAAGCGAGATTGGAAGGAGAAAGGCTGCCTCAAAGCTCGTCAATAGCCACCACTCCCCAAAATGTCATGCATCTGGTGCCCAAGTGCTAACACCTTCCGACGGCGTCGCGCTAAGATCAACAAAGCAGTAGGTAAGGCTCAAGCAACTTCTGAATATCGTCCTTTTGTTTCACACACTTTTTGGTTATGAGGACAGCTCTATCTTTCGTACGGAGCACATTTCTGGTTTCACTTTTTTTAAGTTTTCCGTACCTATTCAGGCAAACCCGCTTTTGATTTATCTTTCAAGCTCTATTTGCCCATCTTACGTTCGTTTATTTTATACATACAGTCACACGGTATCACAGAACCAAATCATCATACTGAACTCTCTCATCACCATCAGTTATGGGGTACAGGCACATTGAGCCAAAGAGTGGTCAGGAACGAAGCTGCATGCAACAGCCACCCGTAATTAGTGCATGCCTTCAGCAACATGCGGGACACTACTCAATGGCGTAATCGGCACCACAGCACATTTCTTCCTCTGTGGTAGGGAAGAA
This sequence comes from Lithobius niger, assembly GCA_023313725.1. NCBI lineage: Eukaryota > Metazoa > Arthropoda > Chilopoda > Lithobiomorpha > Lithobiidae > Lithobius > Lithobius niger. Next base: position 47,644 of record JAHWFP010130175.1, read on the forward strand.
CACAATTTATATTAACCTCCGGCGTAGCTTTCAGGGTTTCCGGAAGTTTGAGCAAGCTCACTCTCTGAGGAATTCATCGAGATCCAAAGTGTATGTAGAAGATGGAATAAGGTGAGCCCAGGGAGTCCTTCCTTTAAACTACCTGATCTGGCCTGAACTGCCAGCACCACTAGTCATGTGCCCGAACCATGCGAACAGGACATAAACACAGACAGATGATGCTATCCAACTGTGTGGGCCCTAGCCAAAAAAACACTGACAGATGATGCTATCCAACTGTGTGTGCCCTAGCCAAAAAAAAACACGTCCTTAACACTAACCCGTTCTTCGTGCCCCCAACCCATCCGAAGAGGACGTAGAACACTCAGCCCATAGAACACGAGTCAGTAACCTTTGCCACCCCAGTACTGCTTCAGTTTGCACACCGAGGTGGTTGAGAGCGACTCGGCTGGTCTGCATGGCAACACAAAACCTTCAACTCTCTGCAGGTATATTCAGTATGGAGAACAGTTCATTCAAATTTCCTTTGTTTTGCCACCTGCTCTCCAATCCTATGATTTGTACCCCTACATCAGCGTTGCGAATGCAGAAAAAGAGTATTCTAACCAACGAAAATAAAGATTAGTAACCCATGACAAAGTGTGGGTTGATGGCATGGAGTGGCCAAAGACCTGAACAAATCATGCTTTGATCGATTGCAAAACCCAGCTCGGCTGCGCGGCATTCCTTAGTGCATCTAGCATTGCTAACGCAGGAGACTGAACCACCAAGCGAGACAGTTCAGCACCTTCAGAAAGCAACCCCACAGTGCCTGTGCTTCGTTCGGCTAACATTCGTTTTCGTTTCTCTTCAAGGCTTTTGATCTTGGCACTTGGTCCCTATATACTATGTGGTGTGCGCCTAGCGTTGCTAATGCAGGTCAAATCGCAAACCGCCAGTGCTAGAGTTCTGAATTTTGTAAGGTAGATGGGTCTTTTCATGGCCGACCTAAGTTGCTAAAGCCCATCAAAATCAGACGAATAGTTTCGCAGTTATTAAAAGAAAAGCGCGACCACAAAAAAGGTACCCGACAGCCCTCGAAAGTTGGCTTTTCGTAGCATTACGAGTGTTATGGCAAATCGATCAAATGCTCGGGACTCGGAAACCAGCAGTGAAGGGCTTCATGAAACTCAGTGTGTCTATGCGTCTCATGCCCTTCTCCCCCGTATTGCAAGCCTATCCCCATGTCCCTGCACACCCTGTGAGCGACGCTATTCAAAAAATCTTGTGATGCCACTTCGAAATAGTGTTAGGGCCACACAGTTAAACAGTTGGGGCTCAAAAACTGGGTGTGTAACTTCATGAAACTCAAAGTGAGGGTAGCCCTTGTCCGTCCGCGCATTTTAAGACTATCCTCAGTTCCGTACAAGTCTGGGAGCCGAGTTATTCGGAAAAAAACCTGGCGACCACCTAAAAAAGCCACGCGATAGCCCCCCGAATGTTGGCTTCACCACGGACGTATGCAGTTACCGTTGCTAACCGAGGCAAAAATGAATAGTGGTCGGATCTCGGCCAACATCGCCATGTGCCCTGATGACTAAGCTTCATGGGCAACACCGAGAGATTGGTGCCCTCGGATCAATCCTCTGCTGCTGGTGGCTCTAAACGTACTTTTCGCAGCAATACGCATGTTACGTTTAAACATTCAAGGCTCAAAACCTGGCTGTGCGAACATCATGAAACTTGGTGTGAGGGTAGCTCTAGTTTGACCACACATTTTAAGCCTAACTCCAGCTTCGGGCGAAGTCTGGGTGCCGAGCTATTCGTAATAACCCTGCGACCATCTAAAAATCCCACGCGACAGCCCTCGAATGTTAGCTTCGCCACGGACGAATGCAGTTACCGTTGCTAACGCAGGGAAAAGGAAAAGTGACCGGATCATGATCAAATTCAGCAGGCGCCCACAGGATGATGCCAGAAGGATGGCACTAAGAGATGGGTGTTCTCGGACCAACCCTGTGGCGCTGGTGCTTCTATACACACTTCTCGTATCATTACGAGTGTTACGGCCACACGGTTAAATAGTCGGGGCTCGATAACAAGCAGTGGGAGCATCATGGAAATCGGTGTCAGGACAGGTCACGTCCCCCAGCGCATTTCAAGTCCAACCACAGGTCCGAGCACTCCTTGTGAGCTGAAGTATTAAAAAAATCCTCGCTCAGCCAAGCTGAAAGAATAGCTCAGTTCCACAGGCAGACCGAAGCAGTGTGTGAGATAACGAACATGTCCTCTCGCAAGTTGTGTGCAATGGTCCCTGGGCCAAAGACTCGTGTTCCTTGCAACAGGCACATGAACGGTTGAAGCCAGATGGATAACCGCCACAACAGTGTATGAGATGATGAGCACGTCCTCTCGCAAGTTATGTGCCGTGGTTCAAGGGCCAAAGACTTGTGTTCCTTGCAACGGGGACATGTGTGGTCGAAGCCAGATTTTTAGAGATCTGCTGTTTGAAGGTCAGAAAAAAAAAACCAGACCTGGTATCCCAGGACCAGACTCAGAGAAAAAGCCAAACCCATCATTCCGCATTCTGGCTTAGGTTCATCATACATTTCACCACTTCTGCGTTATTACATTGTATCTGGCAGCATGGCATGGATATTAACCGTCACCTCGCTCAGCCAAGCTGAAATAGTATTATGAGTGTTAGGGCCGCGCGGTTATTTGCTAATAACTCAGAAACCAGCAGTGTGGGCATCAGGAAACTCGGTGTGCGGGTAGGTATGCGTTTCAAGCTTATCCCAATAAAAACCTCGCTCGGCCAAGCTGAAAAGATTGCTAAGTTCAACAGGCAAGCCGCAGCAGTGTGGAAGACGATGAACACGTGCTGTCATAAGTTATGTGCCATGGTCTCAGGTACAAAGACTCGTGTTCCTTGTAACTTAGACGTGTGTGGTCAAAGCCAGATAGATAACCACCTCAGCAGTGTGCGAGATGACGAAAACATCCTCTTGCAAGTTGTGTGCCATGGTTCCAGGGCCAAAGACTCGTGTTCCTTGCAACAGGAACGTGCATGGTTGAAGCCGGGCAGATAACCGCTATAGCAGATTGCTAGTGGACGAACACATCGTGTTGCAAGTTATGAGCCATGGTCCCAGGCGTAAGACTCGTTTTTCTTGCAACGGGGATGTGCATGGTTGAAACCAGATGATTAACTGCCTCAGCAGAGTGCGAGATGATGAACAAGTCTTCTCGCCAGTTGTGTGCTATGGTCCCAGGGCCAAAGACTCGTTTTCCTTGCAACGGGAATATGTGTGGTCGAAGCCAGACAGAAAACTGCCACAGCAGTGTCTGAGATGACGAACATGTCCTCTCGCAAGTTGTGTGCCATGGTCCCAGGGCCAAAGACTCGTGTTGCTTGCAACGGGGATGTGCCTGGTCAAAGCCAGATGGGTAACCACTGCAGCATTGTGTGAGATGTCGAACATATCCTCTCTCAAGTTGTTTGCCATAGTCCCAGGACCAAAGACTCGTATCCCTTGCAACGAGGATGTGTGTGGTCAAAGCCAGACGGATAACCGCCGCAACAGTATGCGAGATGAATAGCACGTCTTCCAGCAAGTTGTGTGACATGGTCCCAGTGCCAAAGATTCGTGTTCCTTACAATGAGGACGTGTGTGGTCGAAGCAAGACAGAAAACTGCCACAGCAGTATGCGAGATGACGAACACGTCCTTTCGCAAGTTGTGTGCCATTGTCCCAGGGGGGGTATTGAGGCTTAATGGCGCGTCGACAACTTGGTCATTAGCGCCAACCTCAGTCACAGTGCAGTGGTCCGGGTTGCTATTGCACCACACATTACAGAGATGTTATTCAAACCCCTAATCTAAATCTCGTCATACATCTGTACCTCCTGCAAAAATTGAAAAACACCGGATAGGAGGACAGACTTATCGCCCAACTGACGCGCAATGTCATGCGGAAGATGGAAACGACGACGAACACCATCAAGATGGCGACAATCAACAAGTAAGTGCCGGGCCGTAAGTGGCCGTCGACACCAATAACATTCAGGAGGGTCAACCCCCCGCAAAACGAAACAGTGAGTAATCGGGTGTGACCAATGCGCAAACAGGCCAACACAACCTCCTCACGGCGACTGCAGCGACACGCCGAGTGCCACTCCTCGACAGTGCCTTTAATATCGCGTAATTTATTACCGTCCTGTCCATCCCACAAGGTTTGCCAAAAAGCGTGTAACCTCAGACGCAGAGTTGGAAAGGCGTCTGAGAGAACAAGGCTGAGAGCCCTACCGAGAGGGCCAGAAAAGGCCCCTTTCGCAGCAGAATCAGCTTGCTCATTCCCTGCTATCCCAACATGGGCCGGGATCCAGCAGAAAAGCACGGTTTTCCGCTGGCCAGGCAAGTGGGAAAGCAAAGCTTGGACACGTTGTGTCAAGGGGTTCCGAGATTGTAATTCGCCAAGGAGTCCAGGGCACTCATGGAATCACTAAAGATAATGAAAATGCGTGCCCTGAAAGGTCAAGGATCCATTCCACCGCCAAACCAAGAGTCAAACGCTCTGCAGAAAACACAGAATAGCCTGATGGAAGGTGATGGGCAACTGTTACTCCCTTACACACAAGCACAGGCCACGCCAACGTCTGACTTCGAACCATCAGTAAACAGGCGCTGATAACCGGCGTACTGAGACCTCAGCCACCGGAACTCCTGTAAGTACCTTGCTGGTAGAGTGGAACCCTTCGGGAGGGACGCCAGAGCGAAAATGAAACTGCCACTTGGGACAAGCCAAGGGGCAACTGGCATCCTCCCTAGCCTGAAGACGCAGGGCATTTCAAAGGCTATCTCCTGACAGGACTGCTGGAGCCTATCGCGGAAATCACCCTTACCCATCCTGCGTCTACCGACTCGCAAGTCTGGCCCCAAAACCATGGACCAAGCAGGACTGGATTGCACAGCACGCAAACGCACAGCATAGCACAGCATATTGTCCCAGGGCCGAAGACTCATGTCCCTTAGAAAGGGGACGTGCATGGTCGAAGCCAGAGGGACACGTACTTTTAACCCCGGTTTGATTTCGGCTTTACAAAGGTGGGATCATTGTTGCAGTATATGACACTACCATGTTTCAGAATAGAAGCATATGAAGCCAAGACATCGGGGTAATACGAATTGTACTGCAAGTCTTTTATGGTTTGCATACTCCATAGTTGATTCCGTCCTCGGTACCGATTTCTTCCCAACACTAGTACATCATTCTGTAATATTGTCATATTTTTATTCCGATTATTCCCGATGTTGTACCGTCATCCAAACATGTCATCGTTCTTTTTTGGTGTTTTGAAAAATTTATGTAAATAATACTTTGGCATCACACCTGATGTTTGACCGTTCAAAAGAGCCTCCAAAGTCTGAAGCAAGCCGCGTGGAGGAAGTTTGAGAAGAGTTGATGTTGCTGATGTATAGTATGGGCCTGCTGATGTAGAGGGCTCTTGAGATATGCGCTAGCCTCGTGGTAAGAGTACTGGTTTTGGATGAAATTGTTATCAATATCGAAGCTGCAGGAGAACTGGTAGCATACCACCTTTCTATTAGAGAAAATGTTCCGATTTGTTCATGCTCATCACTCTCCTCCTCGTATTTCCATTTTTTCACCACGGATTTATTATCATCTTCCACCTTCTTAATCTTCTTGATGGATCTATCAATATTTTTAACGGTTCAATGGTGTCTTTACACATTTCTTGTGGATATTCGCCTACCGATTGATTATCGTTTTTCACTGAAACAAACTTTTCGTCCGTTTTTTCACACATTCGAAAGGAGGAGAACTCGTTTTCATCATGTATGAAGCGGGTTTCAATGCACGGGAATTGGGTTTTATAGTGTGGGAAGTAGGAAGCGTGTTTCTTGCGCTGGGACGTTGACATGATTTCTTCTAAAGACACTATTAGCATTAAAAAGTGCTTTTTACAGCAACCAAGGTAGATGAAAGTGAACAATTTTCAATCTAAAACACACGTTTGGCAGTAAAAATTGCGTCAAATTGTGTACCAGATTGTGCAAAGTGCGTTCTCCCACCCTCATACAGATCGACAATGTTCAAAGGTTCAAGTTATGGGAGGGCAAAAAAACCCTTGTACAGATCACCCAAATTTGATATCCTGCCCTCGCCCAGATCGACGTCGCGGAGGTGGCACGGCTATGATGTCATAAGAGGGCAAGGCCTGTAATGGGGTGGGCTATTACGTCATAAAGGGAGAGGGGTCTGTGAAGCGGCAGGGC